>CAHIKZ030001995.1:57500-202500 GCA_903632075.3 Acanthosepion pharaonis
TAAACAATATTTTGAACACTATAAGTCTTATTACATTCCATGTGGAAGGGCGCTGTGCATTATTTTCATCAAGTTGTCATACTTTTCTGTGTAGAAATTAAGCATATATTACTTTGGCGTTTTCATTCAGATGTATAGGGCACCTAACACAAGTAAGTGATCTCTGAGATAAAAATTTAAATTTAAATTTTTTTCAAGATAATCAATAAATATTAATTAAACTATATATTTGTTAAGAAAAGGCTGTATTAAATGAATTACATCCTTCACATTTTTTATCAAGTTAGAATAAAAAATATTAATTAATCGTTAAGATATTCATAAGTAAGTTAATCCTTACACTTAATATTATTCATTACAGCGTTTCTGTTTTGTTGTCGTTGAGTCAAGCATGCAGTTCTATTTCGTAAGCATCTGTTTTTTTTTCCAGGCTTTCTGTCATGAAGATCAGCATTGTTCTGATGTTTTCGAAATGTAGATGTATGCACATAGATTCTGACATTGGCCTGTGTGCATTGGAGAAATGAAAAAGTCTCAACAGGATTTTCCTAGGCTTGGCTATGTAAATGCCTACTCGCCTTTGCTGTTATTTTCCGCGGACAGCCACTTCTTCATTGTGATGTCAAACCAAAGGCCTTCGATTCACAAATAATTTGTAGGAAATGTGCACTCTAAATCGTATTGATAACATTTTGTATCCTTCTATATCATTGTAAATTTAAACTACCCGAACTTCGAAAGGTTCAGGATGTTCTTTTCATCGTTGCATATATATGTTCTTTTTTTAAAAAATAATTTTCTAACTGCACACTGAATTGTATTGTTTGACAGAATACCAAAAAAATGAACAGTTGTCACATTGAGTTTCAAATGTGCACCAAAAAACATTATTTACATTATTCGGATAATTGTCATCTACTTGTCGCAATATTTGTTACAACGTTTCGGCTGTTGTACGCTCCGGCCTTCTTCAGGTGCTTGGAATATCCTGAAGAAGGCCGGAACGTACAACGTCCGAAACATTGTAATAAGTATGGCGGCAAAAATGAGGATAATAATCCGAATAATATAAGTAGTGTACATAATACCTCATCTCAGAAATATAGAGAGGTACTGTACCAAACAATTATTTACACTGACATGCAGATAAAACAAAAATACAGAGTGTAAATGAAACGGTCCACTTGCTTTTGCGTATCTTAAGTATTAATTAATATCTTTTTTTCCTGCTAGATAAAAATCTTTGAAAGCGGTTGTAATTCATTTAATAAAGGTTTTTGCTTAACGTATATATATTTTAATAAATATAACCTGGATAAAGAAACAATCATTTTAAATATTATTTTCGGGATTCACTTTCATTTGCAAAGAATTACATGCACATAAATACCAGACAAAATGATGTAATCCTATGTAAACTTTTGCATGGTAACTTCATGAATTCTTAAATTTGACAGTCATTGTGATTCTCATCATGAACAGATTCAAAGCAATGCTTTATTGTAATTCATAAACAAAAACACACGTTGAAAAGCATTCCTATTTGCAAAAAGTTTAATCTACGAAACACTGGGTATGCAGTGCTGAATGTTACATCATTCAGGTATGACAAACACATTTTATTTATATCACTCTATCTATGTATCTATCTATGTATCTATCTATGTATCTATCTATCTATGTATCTATGTATCTATCTATCTATATATATATATATATATATATATATATATATATATATGTGTGTGTGTGTGTGTGTGTGTGTGTGTTTGTGTGCACATTTACATCTATATAATGTTTTTATGTGTTTGTATGTATGTGTGTATGCGTGTGTGTGGGGGTTTTTCTATATTTGTGTGTGTTTATTTTTCATATAAAATGATTCTATCGTTAATTATAAACACACATTAAAAAACATTAACATTTTTTTTATTTCAATGCGTCTTTGAGTTTAGAACATGTAATAAAGCCACATTCAGATAAATCTGTTCACTGAATTTGGCTTCTGTCAAATAAGGACTGACGCAAGTTTATTTAATATTTTTTTCATATATTCCAAAATTTAATTCAATTATATTTTCCAAAGTATATTATACTACATGTCTAATGGCAGTAGCATTCGTAATTGATAATATTCTATATTTGACATATTCTCAAATATGTTGTCAGAGAAATCTACTCCAAAATAAGAATGTGTCCCAACTATGATAAAAGTACAAATGATTTCAAGGTTAAACTGAAGATTTCTACGTTCTTCCAATTAAAGAAAATTTAAGCAAAATCGGAAAATTATTATTTTTTTACTTGGTCTCGTTGTTCGGCAGAAAACATTTAAATTCATCGAAGAGAAAATATTAAAAATACAGGTTTATCGCATAAATAAGATTTAGCAAATTTTTGAAAACTAAGACTGTTTTCAAAAATTTCGCTATATCTTATATGAGTATATTTCATAAAATACATAATACACTTTAAATACATTCGTTATCATTTCGTGTAAGAGAATGTATGTTCAGCTTCAGTTATGAATTTGAGTAGTGAATATATCTTTGCCGTATGCATCTCATAACAAGTGCATTTCAGCAGTTTTGATATTGCTCGTAGAGATGCTATTGTTGCAAGTAAGCATATAACGGCTCATTCCCATTTACGTTAATGATTACGGTATCAAGAACACAGCACAAAACAAAAAACAGCGTATCTATCTATAAACATCTCCACAAAATCAGTTCTCACACTGAAGGCTCAAAGATGGTTTTTCCTCCAACAATGATAAGTCTCAATTTTAAAATACGTCAGCAGTGACAGGGAAGGTTTTACTTTCGTTTATACATCAGCAATAGGTAATTCAACTCTTCAATTTAGCTATGAATTAATTATACAGATTCCCCAGAAATATACACGTTAATATGTCCCTCTCCCTCCCTATCTATCTATCTATCTATCTATCTATCTATCTATCTATCTATCTATCTATCTATCAAATCTATCTTATTTAATATCAATAAGGAGAATTAAAAAAAAAATTCTTGTAGTAAACACATTTATTGAGCTCTCCTTAAGGGATTGGAACGTTGATTTAGCATTGTATGACAGCAAAGCCCAAAAAGCCACACTCACACTTGCCGATATGTTTTGACAAGTTTCGAAGATATGTGAAAAATTATTTTACCTGTCAGTAAATCAGTCATATTTTCTTAACATTTACAGCGATAATGTTATATGACATTCGACCATACTGTGATCCAGTTAATTCGTATGTAAGGAAATGAATCTCAGGTGTTCAGAATTAAAAAAAGAAGATATATCATAGATTTGAATTAATTACGTCACTCCAGTAAATAACAAATGTAAGAAATATTCGCCATTAACGTGACTCAGAAATCGCAATTGTGGAAACAATAAAATTTAATTCATTAAATAAAAATCGAAGTTCTATCTGGTATCTATTTGATTGGTTTAGTTTCACCAGAAGAGGGGAAGGTGTATTATTTGACGGAAAGGAATTGTGGAAATCACTACATGTCAAATGAATTGATTTGACTTATGCAGGCGTAGAAAACAATGAAATTCTATAGGGATTCAGGAAAAACAGACATTAAATAATAAAGTAAAGACGTTAGGATAAGAAAATTATGAATACGTAATACTTTATTCTTTGACGAATACATAAAAATACATAAAACTGAATATAAATATAATTAAAATATGAATAACACTTAACACTACCTTGGCACTAGTTCATTTTTATTTTGAACAAAGCGTAAATAACTCATTTAAGGATGATTGCAATACTATGTTTATTTTTTTAATAATCATTAGGACAAGGGAAAATGTGTTACTGTTATTCTTTTTACGATACAGAATTACAGTTTTATCATTTTAATTAACAGTACAATTATTCTAATAATTTAAACTTATCTGTGTAATGCCTTTTCGATAACATAGCTTTATATCATATATTTCTCTCTAGGAAAATCGCTACCATCATTCACATGTATTAACTGTCGTCTCTCGATATTCAATCCATAGCAGTAGAGAAAATACTCAAATTATAAAATGTACAAGATGTTTCTCATTTCGTTATGACGCTTTCATTAACAAATTCAATGATGTGGCTCACTAGTTATCGACTAAGTCATATTTACAATATGCATACAGAACCTTCGTTTCTATGGCGATAAAATTAGATTCAAGGGTCAATGTCGGGCGTATATAGCATCGTCCTGTGCCAGGTGCTAAAAATATGGCTTTTCTGAAATCTCGCAACTGCCAGCAAGTGTTTCAATTGTCTTGTCTCATTATAATTATAAAATATTGCGTACAAAATATTTATAATCTCTAATAATTAACCTTTGCGAATCTCCCGATATAGTCCTACATAGGATATTGGTGCAGTGACTATTTGAGACTAGTATACAATAGATCTTATTTTTATTGCAAAATCACAGTACCCCCTTAAATCTTATGGATCATTGAGTGATCCATTAATATAGCGTAGTATATTAAATTCGCAGTAATTTGTAGATCAATATCTGATATATGAATAGAAACAGAAAATTGATCTGTGTAAATATGTACTGTAATTTTAAATTGTTTTGTCACACTTTCAAATATGGATGTCGAAAAAATACCTAGTGTGAAAGACACGTTTAGTACGAAAGAATATGAAAATGTTTAGGAGATATTTTTAGGTAATATTTAGCTATCTAGTCTCATTATTTCGGTGTCAAAGGATCGATGTTAACGGGCTTACTTACTGTATCCTTGACTTAAAGCTAAAGTAAGATTAATAATAAACACTTAAAGTAAAATTTAACTTAGTAGCTAATTTTTTTTTTACTTTTTCACTTGTAAATGATAAAAGAATTGTCTAAAGAAAATAAAAATCGGCACTCGTATCTAAACATATTTGTTTTGTATACAAGCATTGATTATCTATGTATAAATATCACCGAAGATTTTGTAAGTAAATATAAGTTGAATTTTGAGAATCTTCATTTCGAAACATCAATTTTAAAATTATTTTTAGCGGCATATCAACAACTTATGGGTCATTTACTGCCACAATTTAAGTTTCTTCAGAGCATTAGTAATTATTTTTACAAAATGTATGGCTCGTAATAGATTTTTAAAAAAATTATATTATTTGCATGTGTTTATTATTTTCAAACATTTATTGCTGATAAAATTTAGTATGAATATATATTGCTGGTAGTTTTACTAAAAAATGTATTTTTATAATTTCTTAGTCTTTTGACGCCATTTTAACGTTTAAATATTTACCTATAGCTGGGACACTAAAAGGTGTTACTACCTTGGGTCATGATAGACATGGAAACATCAGCAGTTAATTGGTGGTGCCACTCACCTGAAAACAAACTAATCAAAGACCTTGCTATTGAATGTAGTCTATCATCTCTATACCAAGGACGATGAAATCATCAAAAGATGTAGAATGTTTAGCTAGCTAACATTTTTCGAAATCTGATCAGATGACGACTCATAAAAATTTGGGTGGCGTATTTTATATTTTTCTTCATCCATTTCAGAACATCATGGTTTTAACACGCCAGTGTAACAATCTTTTGAAGAACCTGCAATTTAGCAGAAAAATTAAACTCTAATATGTTGAAAACAACACAAAAACATCAAACAAATTGGAAAAAAAAAATGAAAGCAATTTCAGTTTGCCTTGAACTCTCACCAAGGATCCGAGTGCAATGTGCAACTGTTTTGCAACAGCCTGATGGATAAAAATACAATTGTTTGATGGGAATTTTTAAGAGGACACAGAAATACCGGTTGCGTGTTAACACGAAACGAAAATCAGTGATTACATTTCAATGTCAAACCAATCCGAATGACTAAAACAAGAGTTTATTCAGAGAAAGATTATTTATGCATTTTATAGAATACGACGGTAATCGCCAGCAATAAATAACTGAATCCTGAACAAATTATAATGTAAAAATAAAAATTATGTCATTAAATCGATGTCTGTAATTTCATTATAAACCCAGAATACACCACATTATCTGACAAAAAAGGATTTAATATTACAAAACAAATATAAATAAAACTATAAATGAAATAAAGTGACAAGTTACAAAATAAATATCTCGTCTTTCCACGTGAGATCTAAGATTTTCACATTTACAGCTGAATATATTCTTAGCGACATGATATTCACAACTTAAGGACTGATCAACTGAAAACACAACGTTTCGTTTCATTTTATATTCGAATTAGAGCATCTAATATTCGCGATCAATTTTCACAGTTATTAAAATATAGTGTTTCATTATGCTAATTTGCCTTATGATTGTAGAGACTGTATTGCCAAATGATTTAATGTGATGATGGGGGCGCAGGTTAAGTTGCAATCTGCGATGAAGCAAGTTAACCTGCAGCATTAAGTAGTGGTCGAGGTATGATTTTCACGATTATGCATCATAGGTAATTAACATTCACCAAGTGATAGGGAATTCCTAAAAGACAAGATTATAATGTCTGGGTGGTTTTCGTCTTGTTGACGTTGTTACTTATAATGTATTTATTTTTTTAACATACTAAATAGTTAATATTTCATATTTATTGGTTCTAACTGTACATTTCTGGAAGTGTATATTATTTTACGATTACATCGTCTGCTTTTTCTTTGTCAATTTTGTAATGTTTATGTTATTGTTAAGGAAATTACTTAAATTTTCTACCGTTGATTAACGTAGTTTATGCAATTAATTTGATACTATAAAAGGCATGGGAACGACTGAATAAATCGAAATATTTAACATTTATGGTATTAATCCAAATGTTTTAATAAAGCCTATTTTATTTTCAGCAGAATGTAGTGAAAGTTGTTTACTACATTGAACAATGATATCTCAAATGTAATATCTATGCTAAACTGAATTTAATAGCTAATTCGAAAGGTTGAATTAACTATTGCCGATGAATGAACGAAGGGGAAACGTTCCTCGTCACTGCTGACGTATTTTAAAATTGAGACAAATCATTCTTGCAGGAAAAACCATCTTCGAGCCTTCAGTGTGAGAACTGATTTTGTGGAGATGTTTATAGATAGATACGCTGTTATTACGTGAGTATGAAGTTATTTACCATGTACTTATTTATGTTATTTGCAATGTCTTGTTTTCTGCTGAGTTTTTAATACCGTAATCATTAACGTAAACGGGAATAAGCTGTTATATGCTTACTTACAGTAATATCATCTCTACGAACGATATTAAAACTGCTGAAATGCACTTGCTATGAGATCCATACGTCAAAGATATATTAACTACGCTAACACACAACTTAATATACATTCTCTCTCACGAAATTATAACGAAAATATTTAAAGTGCATTATGTATTTTAATGAAATATGCTCATATAAGTAAATGAACGAAGTTCAATTTCTTTAAAGTGAACCATATATAAACTACAGTGTATGTATGTTTGTGCGTGTGTGTTTCCAAGCAACACCTCCACTCCCACTGGTCCGATTTCAGGGATTCATATCTCATTCAAAAGCACTAGAAATGTTAGACGCAGGGAACGATTTTTGTTGAACTCAGATTCAGGGTTGACAGATTATGCGAGGTTAAAAATATATATTAGTATATTCTACTAGCTATTATCGTTGCTTTCATCTTTCAAGGGGAGGAACACTTATTTTCTTTTTGCATTCAAAATAGCAGCTAGCTTAAAAAAATTAGATAGCTAAAATTAGCATGTAGATTAAATGCCGCCCTAAACTAGAGAAGAATTTATAACTGATCGCTGCATTTAAGCATTAAATTAATGTTTAAGATTACCTTTTAAAATTTCAACGATAATTCCTCTATTGCCACTTAATTTAAAGACGATTTGATGTACGTAGTTCTTTATTTTCCGTACAATTTTTTTTTATTTCATGGGCGACAGAAGAGGGGGGTTTCATAAGTTAAATTAATATAGTGTAAAGATGGGAAAATAAAATTAGAATTAGTTATACATTTAGCATATGATGAGGTAGAGAAACATAATAGATAATTAATAACACCTATATTATAGAATCGATATGAATAATTGCGAAAATGGTGCTCAGTTCTCCCAGGAATATCTAAGATTAAAATGACCCAGACCTAGTTTATAGCAATTTACTCCATTACGGCTCAATATCTGTATTATATATTATCTACTTCTAGGAAATATCACTCTTCATGTTTAAATATTTTGCATATTGATTTTATTATTTTATTTCATTAACTGTCCTTCATTGCTGTTCTTTCATTCGAACATATTATTAATATAAAAAAATAGTTCTGTTTAGGAATATCGTCTTATATAATGCAGAAAAGTGTTCGATATTTGCATTTTACTTTGCCTTCAAAAAATTGGTTTCTTTTTCTATAACTTTTCTTAACTATAACAGGCCAATTTATGAATGAAATGCTCATTTAAAATTTTTGTTTCAAATATTTCAAATATTGAATATATCTTAACTTGCGAAGCAATAACCAACACGTGAATTCTGCTAGTAGTATACAATGTTAACATATCTTTGCTTTTTCTGCTTAGGATACAATCAGTGAGAATTTACTTGTTATTCTCCCGAGTATATTTTCTTCTTTCTATGAATATACAAATGATTTTAAATCTTCTGTGAATGATCATTAATATTTATTCAATAAAATGTGAGAGGTTATATGTCTTGTCCCTCCTAAATAAAAACAATTTTCTATTTCAATTGGCTGACACAAGCTCTTACTGTTTGGAACAGAGGATCCATCCAGGTTTATGGACACATGAGCGAGTGCACTGAGGCAGGATCACTGCGGATAATGCAACATGATTCACTGCAAGATTCGGCAAACCAGTTCCTCCGAACAGGAGGACACTGGTAGTGCATGATAACAATTTCGGACCAACCTGTACAAATATTTTCAAATGAAAGAAAAATAATAATAGTAAAAATATTCTTTGCTACAACCGATGCAACTGGATCATGAAATTGCCGTAGAATAATGAGACCACACTCAATTGAAATTAACGAGATTTTCAGTATTTATTATAGATTTATTATTACCATGACTCAAGACTACCACTATAAGTACTACTAGTACTAGTACTACTACTACTAGTACTACTAGTACAACAACAACAACAACAACAACAATAATAATAATAATAATAATAATAATGATAAGAAGAAGAAGAAGAAGAAGAAGAAGAGTAATCAATAGTAGGATTATTGATATTATTATCTTCATTCCGATACTGTTCATTAAAATCACTGAGGATTGTCTCAACGTAAGTTAGTAAATTTATGAATTCTTTTGGGGAAAAAAACTGATGTTAACTGATCATTAACATATATATATGCTATGTATTTCATTTAATCTGAATATGCTTTCATGAACAGATGCGCATTTCAACAGATAGCAATTTTTGAATGTCTTATAAACAGATGACGTGAGGAATATTCTTAAACTAGTACAATGTTAGATAGTACCCGGAATTCCAATAATTGTAGCCATAATGTTAGTTTTACATTGCCACATTTTTCGCTTTCTTAGCTGTTTTTGTCTGTTTGCGATGAAATTCCGGAAGAAGCTATTAATTTGTTTGTAGAATTTAATCAAAATACATGTTGTACTAGCTTTTATATATCTGTCGATTTAAAGTTTATATTCCAAAGAATAGTGAGAACATTACTTTTGATTGGTTCAGGGATATTTTCATATCATGTTCCGCATGTGGCGGACTATAAGAGGGATATAGATTCAAATGAATATACTACATAATCTCCCCACTATTTACATTGTTCGGAATATCATCCTCATCTTTGTTGCCATATTTATCACAACGTTACGGCCGTTGTACACTCCGGACTTCTTCAGATGGTTGGAATGTCAAACTGAAACCTTATTTCGCTCACTGGGGTAGACTGAACTAGTTCCTCGTGCCATCAATAATGGATGTCAGTTATCTGTTTTCTCCTGTTAATTCCCCTCTCCGAGTTCTCCACCGCATTAACCAGGTATTTAACTGACAGTTTATTGGGACAGCTGTCATATACCCAGCGTAGTTGTTACATTGTAGGGTACTGCTCATACTTGAACAACTTGAGGATCATGCATAAAAAGCAGATGTATGATCGCTTTGTCCGGCTTGTCCTATGAAAGATATCAGTAAGTTATGTGCCATGCGTGATATACGTTTAGGCGATCATGTATCTTTCGATACATGAATGACGAGGCAGATTTTTCGCGCAGTCGGTTGCCATTTCTTTCTGCGGTAGACCAGTTGTCATCCTAAAATATAGAACCCTGTATGTCCTGCTATATATCCATTATTGGAGAGTAGAAAAGTATTCATAAGGATATTAGCTCGTAAGTGAATGTAATGGATTCGACTAGAATTCGAACTCGACTTTCCTATTCCTCAATCCGAGCCGCTATCCATTGCTCCACCGTACATCAAAGATGTATACGATATTTACTTTCTATAAAATCATTGATTATGGGATCAGAGAAAGTAGGATGAGTAAAAAGTAGAATTAATATCCCTAAAATATTCCTCTTTCGGCTAGAGAAAGAAACAAGAGATTAATTGCATGCAACTAACTTAATCTTCAAATGAAGGTATGCTAATTTGTATAAGGCTAATGATATTTTTCGCTTTACCGAATATCTGTACGCACGTCATTACCATAGCATAAGGAAATATATTATAAACATTCATAAAATCAACTCAGGCTATACATATATTGGTTCTCAGTCGATTGCAATTTCGCAGCCCAGCTTTATTAATGATAAATCGGTCTTTAGTAGTGTCCAGAAATATCTTTCGCTGCCGTTTACGATGTTCTTTTAATAGGCTTTTTCTCAAGCGATGACCATTTTTTTCAGAATTATCACAGTTGAAAGTTCCCATTAGTGATTCAGGCAGGAAATGAAGTGCTAATATCTAATATGAAAACATTTGTTCTTTTACTTTATAAAATTGTCTCTCTTCTATTCACTATCCAATCAGGTACACACCCACTTGTAACAAACACATTAAACGTTTGTTCAATTATGTCATGTCTGTTGGAAAATAGCTAGTGCAAAAAACACGAATAGCCATGGACCTGTAATTTCGAGTTTGGCAATGTTCTTAGATCTTTACATCTTTCACTGTGCATAAATATGATTTTTTGTAGAAACATGCTGTAGGTATACCTCAATATCTCGTATCGAAGTCGGAGCATTATAAGAAATGGGGTCTCTGCACAGAACTGACCAGAAATTTGTAATATTTTCTGCCTTTGTTGTATAAGAATCACTGTCGGAAAGAATATTTTACGTTTAATAGATGAAAAAAAACTATTCAGTTCGAAGTGCTTTTCTCCTGTTTTTATCGATTGAAAGGATTCTTTTTTTTTTCTTGTTTTCTTTTTTTCTAATATGTCCCATATTTGTTTTGAAACTGTTGACGTTGATCTTTTAGTTTCAAAGAATTCTGGATTTTCACTCTGTTTCTCGTTTTCATTCCAAGCGTGCCTACTATGACTGGTACTGTATACTATAGTTTCAATTTCCACATTTTTTCTATTTCGATTTCCAGATATATATACTCCGATAGTTTATCAAATTTCTTGGTTGCTATGTTACAGTTCGCTAGGCAAGTTATATCAATTGGTAGGCAAGTTTTTTTTTGTTTTTTTTTTCTCTTTTCGGTTTTTGATAATTATGTCCGGAATATTTGCTTAATTCTTAATGTCTGTAAAAATGGTGTAATCACATAGAATTGTGATGTCTCCTATTTCTGTAACCGGTGCTGGTTGATGTTCATACCAATGTTTGTTAGAATAAGGGTATTTCTTCTCTATTTCATCTCTGCCCCATGCTTCTTTGCCATGTGCTGAATCTTACCTTACTTACCGTATGTCGTCTTCGGTATGATTTATCATCCCTGGTTATCTTCTCACTAACAAGATCGTTTCCGAGATCTCAAACATTCTTAATTCTTTTGGGAGAGAAAGGGTACGAGCAGCGATGCCTTATTTTTTTCTCCAACAAACCTAATACATTGCACTCCAGTTCTTTTATTATCTTCAATTTTCCCATCGTCTACGGTTTTATGACAGTTATCGCGAATACAGATCAGTTTGATTATTTTCGACTTACAAAGTAGCAGGATAACATCAAGCAGGAGACTGGCTTTATATTCTACATATTCAGTATCCGATCTTGGCTACTACAGTTAACTTCCATCATCGCATGCACGGCCATGACAGTTTATTATTTGATCATTATTTTTCAATGAGGAATGATTTGGTTGGAATAAGGGTATTTCTTCTCTATTTCATTTTTTCCGTGACACCATCACTAGGTGAATTTCAAATCATTATTTTTCAGAGATAGAAGAAAGAGTCTCTGATTCTGAGCGGGGTCATCACACGCTTGAACAATAACACAGGTGTTTCTAAGTCACTGCAATAATAATAATAATAATAATAATAATAATAATAATAATAATAATAACTAGTTGTAACTTTCATTACAATATAATGAGGAATCGGAATTCTTAAACATGATACAGTAAGCTCATGTCGAGTTCTATGAAAATAAATTATCCATAGAAATTCCGCAGCGCATTGTCAAATATTTGTGCTTAGCAAATTTAGCAAAATATTTTAGTAGCAAAAATAAATATGAAATCCGGGCGTAAATTTCAGAAAGTGTGTACAAAGGAAAACACTTAAAATTGTCAACGTTTTCCATTTCACTGAAAGTGCTGTTAAACACTTATATCTTTCTCTCTTTTTTTAAATTTCGTTTTTCCTTTAATTTCTTTTAGTAGTACTTTTCCACTCTTTCCAGGCCATAAAACCAGAGCAATCCATTATTTATGATGTATTGGTAAGGCGTAACGGTCGTACAAACTAACGAATGGGGGGAGACACAATCATAATAGAATAATACAAGGTACCATGTAAAAATCGGTAGATATAGAAATAAATTTATTTAGATATTATGATTCATACACAAACTGAGCAATAATCGTACATGTTCAAAATGTGTGCCTTTATGTTCAACATAAAATTATAAGCATGGTAACCAGGAGACCGTAGCTTTATGAATATAGTCAAGAAATTTATTCTAGGTTTTTCTAACTTTGATAATATTACTAGCGTTACTTAGTCAATGTTTTTAGTGTATGAGCTGTACATATTAAGTCTAATTTTGAATTTCCTTTAAGCTAGAATTTCCAGCGTTTTTCATTGTGTTGCTGTGTTTCTTTTTTTTTTTCATTCAAACGTTTATTACTATAGTTTCAATTTATTTTTTTTATTTGATTTCCAGATATATACTATAGTTTATCAAATTTCTTATTGTTACAGTTATCAGGCAAGTTATATCAATTGCAGGCAAGTTTTTTTTTGTTTTTTTTGTCTTTTCGGTTTTTGATAATTATGTCGGAATATTTGCTTCATTTGTCTTTAAAAATTTTATGTCTCCTATTTCTGTAACCGGTTCTGGTTGATTCATTCAATGTTTTTAACATCTTTTCCACAGTCTTTTCCAGAATGTAAATATTTCCCCAATCTATTGTGAATATTTCTATATTCTAACGACAGAAAATTATTTTCATTTGATGATTTCCCACAAAACCTGTATTTTCTGTCCACACTATGAAGTAGGATATTTTCCTGAAAGTGCCTAGAGAAAAAAAAATTGCCTTCGTTTAAATTATTATTACTATTATTATTATTATTATTATTTTGTTTACATATATAAACTCATTTCATTCCGGGTCCCAATGAGAGACCTAACGACAGAAATATCATCATGATATTTCCCACTGAGCATTTTTTCTAAAAAAAAAAATCATTAAACGACGCACTTTTTACATATAAAAATATTTAAAGTATTGAGCTCTTGAAAATATTAGTATTTCTTCGAGGCAGGGACTATTAGGAATATCTTCAAAGCGTCTATCGAGGGATTGTAGAAGCAAAACGAGGGCCACAACTACAACTGAAATTATTGATAGCCTCATATGCAATTTTTCTTAGATTTCTAATTAAAAAAAACAATTATTTTGATAGTTTTTGTCAATATCTTCAAAGATATATTACAGACTGCAGGGAGTACCATGCCAATAAGAAAGCACATTCTATTTTGTGGCCTTTGATCACGATGTCTAGGAGATTAGATTTTATAATTATTATTATTATTATTATTATTATTATTATTATTATTATTGTTGTTGTTGTTGTTGTTGTTGTTGTTGTTGCTGCTGCTGCTGTTACTGTTATTAGGTTAATAGTCCAAATCTGTATTTACGAAAATTTTACATAGAAAGCGAATAATTTGTATTATTTTATGACGTCTAATTAGCTAAATCTGCATTTATTGCATAATAATATAAAAGTAATCACTCCAGTTATCACGCGTGTCTTTAAAAACGAAATAAAACATAATTTTAATTATATTTTCTTAAAAATGCATTATGATTACTGAAATTTACTCTCTTTGCTAACATCCGAATTTAGACAAAATCGCAAATCTTCATTTGCGCTCTATAGAAATTATTAATAAATTATATATATCTAAATAGAATTTATGTTACAGATTCATAGTTAATTGATATTGAATTATGTAATGGATGATTTAGTGAGAGATTTCAAATGCATGAACTGTAAAATTATATCGTAGTCACATAATATGTTAACCAAACATGTCTGAGCAGTTTTTTTTAAAACGCAATTGAATATCCTCAGAGTTATCTTTAGCGCACACTGAAGACAGAAAGCAAAAACCAACTATTGTTGGCCAAGCGATCCTTCAGTAACAGATAACGACCAGGTTGCAAACGATAAATTGTCCAAGACGCCATTTAAAATAAAAACAAATGTGAAACTCACTAAATGTGAGCAGTTTTGAAAATTACTTGTGGAACTGACTGGGGTCATAAAGTAAATAGAATTAATATTTGCTTTGGCGCGGAAGCGAATCACAGCTTCTGAAATAGTCGTAAATCAGATAAAAATTTAATATTGTAGTGCGTAAACATGAAATAGGAGGTAGCCAAGCTATTGCTAAAGAATTCTCTTAAGATGGCGACGAGTATTTTACTGGGAAAAACCTTTGTTTTTGCACTTTAATAAATCCGAAATCTATCTGATTGAAAAACGGTTAGATACATGATACAAAAAATACTGCAATCTCCTCAACGTAAAATGATATTGTATTTCAAGTTTCTACATACATGAGAAGCACACCTACCACTACAACCAACCATATATATATATATATATATATATATATATATATATATATATATATATATATATATATATATATATATATATATATATATATTAAAAGGGAATTATGTTTAACGTTCTTTTTAGAAATACATTTATTTAAGTTAAACCTTTTAAATTTTTTATAATAAACATTTTAAACGTAACATTTACCAGGGATGAACCTGCATCCTATAATGAAATTTTCCTTTGAAAAAAATAACGACTAATATTTTTTGTTATTTTTTTAAATCTGTTTATTATAAAGTGAATTATTAACGTTTAAATACCATCGAAAAAAGAACGTTAAACATATAAAATGTAAATTAAATAATTGAAAATTATTCATATTTATATATATATATATATATATATATATATATATATATATATATATATATATATATATATATATATATATATATATATATATATATATATATATATATATATATATATATATATAAATATATATATATATATATATATATATATATATATATATATATATATATATATATATATATATATATATATATATATATATATATATATATATATATATATATATATATATATATATATATTATATATATATGATATATATATATATATATATATATATATATATGTATGAATGTATGAATATATATATGTGTGGGTGTACGTGTTGGTGTAGATAGAAAGGGAGATAGTCAGAGAGGTTATGGAGAGGAACCTTTTCTAGGACGAGAAACTGAACTAACATTCTAAGCAGCAGACATAGCAAAGGATTCAGTAGTCTTTCTACTACAGGTCATCCGAGAACTTTGCCCCAAGGAGTCGTACCGAGTCACTCTCCTGGATGTTAGCGTTAGCCTAGCTGATTGAAGCCAGAATGTGGTCTCTCACATTAGGTGGTCAGATGTAAGGAGTGAAGTGGTCGCAGAAATTGATTGACAGCCATGTCTGTGTACTCCAGCTTGTGTGGCATGGTACAGGGTCCTCTTGTTAGACATAGGTTTTTCCTGCAGCCACCTTCTTGATCTAGGGCAGTGGTAGTTCCTCAAATCTGTTGAATTAATCCACATTTGAGTTATTCAGCGAGAAAGTGGAAAGTTTAAACTCCATTTGTGTCAGATCCACAATATAGGAATAAAAATGTGCAATGACGAGACAAAAATAATCGTTGACGCCTTGAGAAATGATACTAAAATTCATACCCAAAGTCCATTCAAAACCATCAAGTGAACGGTTAATAATAAAAGAAGGAATAGTAGAGAGCAAAATTGGATCTTTGGCTTTTATAACAGGGAGAAGGATTATCATTTCAACATAGAAATATATACATATTTATTGTTCAAACGAGAATTCAAACGTTTCAGAAAAAGTTCTGAGAATTCAATTAAGATGTCTTTAATCATTTTTGAAATACAACGATTCAAATCTTAATCTCAAAATCAATTTTGCTGTTACATGATTTGGACAATTTTGCTTTTGCACCAGATATATATATATATATATATATATATATATATATATATATATATATATATATATATATATAATTTAAATTTTTAAAATATTATCGTTTGACGCGTTTTGCCCGGCGTGATATTTTTTGCTTACTTTGTTGCGACACCATATGCGATCCAAATGAAGAGATATGCTGTGAATTTTATTATAAATGTATATAAATTTTTAATGCATGTTTTGGTTATAAAAATCAAATCGATTTCCTTTACATTATTTAATTTTTGTTTATGTTTCCATAGTTTTCTGATGAAATATCACTTATAACATAAATCTGCCAAGAACAGTGAAATTAATTAAAAAAAAACTGAACTGAAATTTACTGTGGCTGATTTCTTTGATTATTGCACTATCGAAATATGTTACCCGTAAATCGTTTTGTCTTTCAGTTAGAATAGCCTTTTTGACAATCAAAATTGTGGTCAATTAAATTTCTGAGAGCAACTAATGCAGTTACTTGTTATTTTGAAAACATCACTTTTGCGGTTATATCATTTTTTTATTTAGAATCCTTGAGGACTGTTTGCTATTCCCTTGTGGAAATTATTGAATGTAATAGTGTAAATTCCTCCTTCAATATTTAGTTGAGTATGTTGTCATATTTTAATTATGTACATTATTGTTTTACATGAGGTTGATTAGACAAATTTAATACTGAGTTTGAATGAAATCGTTTCACTTGAAGTGGTGATAGTTTTGGTGGGAAGAATAGATTCTTTGTTTTATATATATATATATATATATATATATATATATATATATATATATCGAACCTTATCTCTTAACTAGAAAGAGGTTTGGTAAAAACCCCATGCTATTTATTTTTGTATGTCACTTGGAGAATTCGTCTTACCAATAAGTTATTATATGGGAACATACGTCCATTACCAGACATCATCAAAGAGCGTAGATTCAAATTCCCAGGGCATTTCTGGGGAGCTAAAGACGAAGTTGTTAGTGAACTTCTTTTGTGATAGTCTATAAAAGGAATGGAAAGCAGAGAAGGACAATCCACAGTCGATATCAAGCAGATTCGTGATGAAACTGCAATCCCTCTCACCTGCCGAATAAAATGAGAGATATATTTGGACGAATCACGGGAGTTCGTACAAGCACTGTGACTGGATGATAACGTTGATTCATTACAACACACACACACACACATCTTTTTTATATATATATATATATATATATATATATATATATATATATATATGGAATTTATTATCTGAATATAAGGAATGTATTATAAGCAATATGTATTTTTTTTAAGCATTACGCCCCGAGCAAGGCGTGAAGCCACTAGGATGCAGCGGGTTGCAGAAGATTTGGAGCAAGAGCAGATAGAAGTGATAGAAGAAAGGATGAGGAAAGGGATAGTGGATAGATCAAGGTAACTGGAAATGTCGATTGAGATTACATTTGAATAGTTGGAGATTATAGCTCTCAGGAAAACAGTAATTGGGAAGGGTGTTCCACAGGCGAGAGATGCGAGATATGAAGCTATTGGAGTAGAAGAGACGGCTACATTTAAAAGTTTCTACAGTGTAAGGGTGGGAGCTGGATGCCAGCCTCGTAGGACGCTTGAATTCATGGACTCTGGGAACCATTGAAAGCAGCTCATCGGAGCAATTACCATGAAAGTATTTGTAAAAAAGACAGAGAGAGGCGAGGGCGTTTCTGTGAGAGAGTGACTGTCGACGAGACGCCAGATCAGGGCCAATTATATTGCATATCCGTCTCTGGATCTTGTCAAGAACTCCGATGTAAACAGAAGGTGCCCCAGACCATATATGGCAGCAATACTCCATGCAAGGGCGAATGGTTGATTTGTATATTTGAAGTATCGATTCCGGGGAGAAAATTTTCCTGGCGCGGCACAGAGAGCCAACTTTCCTCGCGCTGGAAGAAGCAATTGACTGAATGTATTTGTGCCATCTCAGGTCAGCAGTCAACGTGAGACCGATCAGACGCAGAGAGTTGCTCTCAAGAAGTTGAGCATCAGAAATTCTAATTGGGGTCAGGGAAGGATCACTATGGTGATTAATGGAGAGTAGTTTAGTTTTTGAGGCGTTAAATGTGACTAGCCAATTCTTGCCCCAATTACCAACCGATTAGAGGTCCATTTCAAGACGCACGGCCAGGTTAGTTTTGTCACCGACACTAGATTTGTTTTTGAGGCAAGAGTAAATTTTTGTGTCGTCCGCGTAGATGCGAACTTGGGAATGTATGGCGTCAGGAAGGTCGTTGATGAAAATAAGGAATAGAGTGGGGCCTATGATGGAGACCTGGGGAACACCTGCGTTTGTGGATTAGGAACTGGAGTAGAATCCGTTGAGAACGACCTTCAATTCACTGTTTGACAGGAATGATTGTATGAGTTCAAACAATCGACCTGTAATACCATAACCCTGGAGCTTACGAAGAAGGCCGGCATGCCAAACCTTATCAAACGCTTTGGAGATGTCTAGGGCCACGTCACAAGCCTCACCGTTATTTTGAAGGGCTTGGTAGACGGTTTCAGTTATGGCCGTAATCACATCAGCTGTAGATCGGGCGTAGCGGAAACCATATTGTTTGTATGAGAGCAGATAATGGGATGTAATGTGGTTAACCACATCGGCATTGATTAGGGCTTCGAAGACTTTGCCGAAGAGGGGTAGGAGACTAACAGGACGGTAATTACAGGGGTCAGATGGGTCTCCAGATTTCCTAAAGACTGGAACAATGGATGAGGACTTCCAACAGTCAGGAAAACAGGATTTCTTGTGGCAGTAATTATATAGTTTAGAGAGGGCGGCGCTAGCTCAGGCGCGCATTTCTTCAAGATAATACCTGGTATGCCATTTCCACCAGTAGCCTTGTGGGGGTCTAAATTGGAGATAATGCCCAATACCAATGAAGGGGTTATGTCTAAGCCGCTCAATAGATCCTCTGTTCTTAGAGGGAAGTCTGGTATGGGTACACCGGAGGAGTTGAGCGTTGAATTAAATGAGAATTTCCGAGCAAAGCATTCAGCCTTGTCGGTAGAGGAGGTCAAGACCTCGAACTGGTTGAACAAAGGAGGTATGGAGGGTTTTCTATTATTCTGGACAGACTTGCAGAGCCGTCAATACTCTTTGGAGCCAAATTTGCGAGATGCAATACGCTCCTTCATCCGAGCAACAAATATTGACTTAGCTTCTTTGTGGACACGCTTACACTCGTTACGCGCGGAGGCAAAGAGACGTCTATTGCAGTCCGAGTTGTCTCTACGAAATAGGTGAAAGAAGTAGTTCCTATGGGCAATGGCGGCTGAGCAAGCAGTGGAGAACCAAGGGGAGGAGTGCGACTTGACCTTAAATTTCCTTGAGGGGATGAAAGCGTCGATTCCAGCTTTAACCCAGGATGAGACCTCAGAAGCACATTCTTGGACAGGGAGTTTAAAGACAACATCCCAGGAGACATCGCGGAGGACGTCAGGGAACGAGTCCCAATCCGCTCGTTGATAGTAGAACGATGTTCTAGTGATGGGAAGTTCTTTATAATGTAAGTAATTTTCCTTTGATCGTATGCAATTTTTTTTTAATCTTAAATAGTTTATTGTTGACGTTAATAATTGTACAGAATACAATTTATAAACATCTCAGAAAATTTATTTGTATTTTATTGTTATTGTGTGTGTGTGTGTGTGTGTGTGTGTGTGTGTGTGTGTGTGTGTGTGTGTGTGTGTGTGTCTGCGTGCGTTCGCGTGGCCGTATGCAATGCTTTTATACTGGGGATTTTGTGACACACCTTGTTCTTGAGAGTCAAATCTGCTGAGAAATTTAAACTTTTTCGTTAGTTATAGTCGATCCGACAAGTCAAGGCACCGCAAGTAAAATTAACTTTATTTGAAGTTTAATTCAAGCTCTAATAAATAATATAAACCTCGCCCAAGATTTGCCTCACATATATATCCAATAACAATCAGTAAATATAATTTCCATGACCGAAATACAAACCTTACGCCTTTCAAGAAAATATATATTCCGCCTCCGATAGATAATATATATTTTTGTATTTCGCCTTATTTTTATTGTTATCAACGCCTCTGGCCGAATTATCCATTTAAAGCAGAGGAAATACGGTTTGCTTTAAGATTTCATATTAATTTTCAGCCTATAATTGTGATCGTTTAAAAGTTTAGTGATGAACATTTCTATTTAACATTTTGATTCTTATTAATGCCAGTGTCCGAATTATCCTTTGTAATTAAACGGCGTAATACCTTTGCTTTAAGATTTCAGATTAATATTCAGCCTATTACTGTGATTGTTTGAAAATACTGTGATCAAAATTAGTATGTGATATTTTCAAGGGCTAGTAAATCGGGATGACATCGAATTCTTTTTCCCGAATATTAAGAATCTAATAATATTCTGACTTTTTTTTTTAAATGAGAAAAACATTTACAGCGAGTCAAATTGTTTTTTTTATATCCACAACGAATATATTATGTGATAAAAGTGGGAAAGAAATATTTTTAATGGACGGGAACATTTTACATATAAATATTGTGTAATTTATTATGTGCTACTCAGTTAAAATTCAAACATTATAAAATATATAAAACGAAAATGCATTGAGAAATCTGAATGCCGCACAAAATAGTATATATCACCATATAAAAGTAACATTAAAGTCAGATCATAGCATGGAATCTCATAGTTTCGACACAGAATAATATTTGAATAGCGGCTAATTGATGTTTATTGTGTTTGAAAATAAATGAACACTATAAATGTTTTTTCTCTCTCTTACTGGATACTCTTTCAGGAAATCGTTTGTGAGCGACCATAAACCGTTAAAGGAATTGTCGTTTGCAAACATTGCTTATTATCTTACACGTTTTTTGCCATTTTCTCTTCTCTTATTTATGACTGGATTTTATTGGTCAATCAAATACACAATATATATTGGTGTCTTTAAGAATTCTTTGCGCCTATTCATCTAAGACGTGCCTGTCCTCTTTCAGCAATTACTTCATATATTCAGCTCACTGGTCATCATTCCAGCTTGTAAAATTATTGCCTGAAGAATTTTCATTTCCTATTTGCGGATTCGTTGCAAATGTGTTTTATGACGCGAGGGAATAAGTTTTTTTATCTTTGTTGAATAAAGGATAAAACACAAGAGCAATAACAATACATTCTCATTCTACACTCGTCCTCTCACACTCTTAAATGTTCGCATATTTACGTTAATTTGCAAATTCATCTTTAGATTTTCCTTTACGTGAGGCTATCTGTCTTTAAAAACGTGCATATATAGGTGGATCTTTGAAGGCCTCGTTCTGTCAGGATAACCGTGCGGGATATTTATAGAAAATTATATTTAATTATATACTAGCATAGAATTCTGATGACAAATGTTTTTATTTTTGGACTTGTACATTTAATTATCACAGTCAGCTTAAAAATCCATGTATAAAACTGCAGGGAAACAAAACTTAATACCACTATTTGTAGGCATATATCGATATAAACATAAATAAATGTCTTAATATCATTGTCGGACTGTGTCCATTTCATAATGTGTGACGTCATTCGTTTTTCGCTTACATTTGGATACACACCGACCAGAGATGAATGTACGAGAGAAAATCATTGAAAATTGTAGTTTAAAAACAGTAAAATCGACCTTGCTAACAGAAATGCTCCTCTATGACTCAAGTGTTTAAAGCACATCAGACTTAATGAGAGTTCCCTATAGGATAAAGTTTCGTTTCCAGTCGGAGGACGCATATTTTCCATGACATTTTCTCTGACATTCAGGCCGGTAAATGTTGTTAATACTGTTTATTATGAACAGAGAATTTGCTTAAATATTTGTATCTATAAAAAGAACGCATAAACAGGAAAAAAGCATATCTTCAAATATCGATATATTTTCTCATTAAATATATAAAAATGAAAGTATTTCAAAGCAAATATCATTTTTGCAAGAGTTCCAAAATCAAACATCTCGATATTGCTTATGCCTGTTTACACTTCATTATTTTAATTTATACTTCATAATAATTCTATTAACCTCTTACCACTGGCAAAAATGTTCTTCCCTTTTCTCAGTGACGTTCAATAATTAGAAAAATACATTTGAATTTATAAAAACAACATAACTTGACAACCGCTTTATTTATGATTTCTTCAGAAAGTCTACATTGAAATAAACTTTATTCCACTCGGAAAACAATTATACTAACTAAGTTTCTCTCCATGACCCTACTTAATCTATGGTTTTTAATTAACGGTATGCATAGGAACATTTTCACATCTCTGATAAATCTGTATATTGATAATACCACTAATCTTGTATATATGTCCAAAAACAAAACAAAAACAAAAAGTTTTTCAATTTTTCTCTAGTTCTAGAAGTACAATGAGGAAGTCACTGGCATGCAACTTTCATTATATCAGAAACCAAGCTAGTATTGTTAAAAAACAGCAGTCAGATAACCTGTTTTCTTCAAACATGATGAAAAGTTCCACGCTGGATGAGAATATATGTAGAATATCTATATTGTATACATTTCACATCCAATAATGTGGAACTTTTATATTCAATTATTTCCAGGAATGTTGATAAAATAGTTGGGTTAAACTATGCCTCTTAAATACGTTCACCGTATCTACTCTTTATGAATGTAGGAGAAAAGGTGGAGTATTTCAGTTATATATGTAGTGCATATGGCGTCTGATCTATTCTAGAGCTTCTTTTAAACAGAAGTTACCTGACATGACTATCGCTACGCTATTTATATTTATATAACTAACATTCAGATTAGCTCCATTCTTTAGTGTCGACAATTAAGATAATTGCAGCTAGGGTACGCCCTGACTTTTCAGAGTTAAGACAATTTAATGAGTGCCCGTGTTGGAGTGTTTCGATAGATATCCCAATATTTAAATCCGAAATTTATGTCTATCCCTCATAGATCCTAATATTTGCTGAAGAGAATGTGTATTTAGAAGGGAATAGAAAACGTATTGCGTTTTTTAGGGCAACAATGATCAATACAGTTTAAAGCATGCATGGACTGAATGTCTTTCCTCAAATAAAAAAAAGTGAATATAATTTCGAGTTCAGTCGTGAGGCATATCGTTGTTAGTAGGAGGTTTGAGATCGAGATCGGTAAACGTTTTAAAAGCATTGCATATGGCCATTACATATAATGGTATCATCGATAAGTAACACACATACATATATATATATATATATATATATATATATATATATATATATATATATATATATATATATATATATATATATATATAAATATAATACTGAATGGAGTAAGTGATGAGTATTTTTAGAGAGGGTTTCACTGGCACATTTCGAAACTTTAGTATTCAATATATCTTATATCACTCCTATTCATAACAGTTCTCTCTACTTGGAAATAACGGAAATTCTTGAACGGAGAAATCCTAGAATTATTTATAAGTTGTTTAGACTTTAGATTTATGAAGTGGCTGTTGATAAATTACTAGGAATTTGTTTATGTGTCTATGTTTCAAAATGAAGTAAGATCTTAAATGAAGTAAAAGCTAGTGACTAAGTCTATCGCGCGAACATCTATGGCATACTTCTAGAGGTGTCTTCTCGCGGAATTTGTCTTTCTCAGATACCATGGTTCAGCACTCAGGGTTTGACGTTGGGGTTCTGGGGACGGCAAAGCGTGGAAAGTGATTGTTCGACCAACCACAAGGAGGTCAAAGGTTGAATATGGTGAATGTCTTTTTATACAGGTCTGGAAAAGTGATTATTTCCGTTTTTCCCGGGCAAAATTACTTATAATGTACTTTTGTATTGTTAACTAGAACTATGTGTATTCCTGTATTGTTAACTAGAACTGTGTTTATTATTGTTTTTTTGTATTTTTCCTTCGGTTTTCAAATTTCTATTTTCTGAAATTCAACTACACTGTCACAAGTCGTGCCAAAACACCAGACAACAGCGTGTGTACGCTACTATCCACAAGATTAACAGTATAAAAATAACTGAAAGTCCATTAAATGGTAATTCCATCAAAGCTACTTAATATAATAAGCTTCCTACATGTACAAAGGAAAATCAGAAAGAAACGTTCTTCAACATAACTGAATAATTTATCAGGAATAACTGTTTTTTTCTTGCGTATACATTAAAATATACAAACTGTAAATTACGATATTTTGCATCGTTAGTCTTAGCCAAATTGTGAAGCAAAATAAAGATTATTCAACCTATTTACCCAAGATAAATATATGAAGCAGAAAACAACAAAAAAATGGTGTTGTCATTTTCTTTGAAGTGCTTCTTGATACCCATTGTTAATGCTTTTTTTCACTGGTTATAAAAATGTTCGGGTATTAAAATAGTGGTTTATAGATCCAACTCTGTCATGTAACTGGTCATAGTGAAACAAGAATATTATAGGTGGATACTTCCCAATATGTGAGATAATCATTTTGCCTAGGTGCACTTCATGGGAAAACTGAACGACAGTTTCATTTAGATTACCATCATTTAAAAGAAAGTACACTTATGTGCATCATATTGATTCTCTTATGTACGAACCGCAACTAGAATAGTTGAGTCGACATAATGTGTCAGAAACTTCTTGACAGCTAGGCGAGATCTGTTGCGCAGTTAAGAGATTTGAAACTTTGAAATAATGTGATGTTTCTTCCAATTTTTAGTTTATTCATGTTGCAAAAAACACCAGGCAGTTGCGTGGAATTGTTTAGTTCAAGCGTGTTCTTAACAAGATCTGTATTGCAGGCAAACTTGTCATTTAAAATGCCCCTAGATTATCCTCAGGAATATGCTACAAAAACGTTGGAATTATTTGGTTACATCATCATTTTAGTAAATAAAATATTTACTTTTCAGTAAATGGTAGTTCTTTAAATTTGGAAGCGTATATGTTTACCCCCCCCCACAAAAAAACCACATTGTCTTTACTTCGGAACAGTTTATAATCTATGCCCTTATATATTATCCGGACAACAGAATAATATAGAGAGAAGGCAACAAATATTAATGTTTTCTAACTGTGAAAATAACCTCCGGAAATATTCAATAACAAATTAACCTATGATCTTTCTAGGTCCATTTTTTTTTCTCCAAGAGGTTAATTTTAATTTAAGTTAATTTCGAAATTACCCGCCCTAGTGAAATCAAATATATTGCTGGCCTTAATAGTAAATTCCAAGAATCAGTAATATTTGCTACAATTTAATCCAGCGACAGAATAATAGAGCATCTGATATTTGTTGATTTCACAGTGATCAGATTTAAACAAAACTTTCTATTCAAAGATCCGTTTGAATTATCCAAGGCGTATTCTCTGTCTCTGGGATCCACCGTTTGCCAGTCATAGATTAATATAGGTGCACAATATGTCTGTGAATTTGTCTATCTCCCTATCTACATAGATTGATACGCATTATATATTGCAATGAGGAACTATGTTAGTGTGAAACAGTACAGTCTGTGAATGACATCATTAAGCAGTAGAAAATATATTTCAAGTAAACACTGTTTAAATCTACAGAACAGCAGCGCCTACGCTAAAACGCAAAGCTTTCACTAAAACGAATACGAGTTCCCAGGCGTTTGCTTACATTCGTAAAACAATACGCTAGAATACGCAGTTTCGGTCCTGGCATGAGGCTTTCGTATGTCTAGTCGCACTGAGGAGCTGTGATACTGCGAAACAGTACTGCTGAGAATATATATATATATATATATATATATATATATATATATATATATATATATATATATATATATATATATATATATATATATATATATATATATATATATATATATATCGCGCGAATTGATGTCTATTTTTATTGTCATATTAACGTCATTTTGGCCGTTGTAAGCTCCGGTCTTCTTCAGATAGTATTTCGAATCGAACCATTTATTTAGCTCATTGGGGCAGATTGTTCTAGTTCCACGTGCTATTCCTCTTCTGGGTATGTTAGTTTCATTTAATGTTTTTAATAACACAAGGCTCTGAACTTTTTGTTTACCTCAGTTTTGTCCAGTTTTGGACTGAAAACTCATTAGGTCAAGTCACTGGATTACTTCAGGCAACGCTTTAATTCACTGGCTCATGTGTTCCTTAAAAAGGATATATATATATATATATATATATATATATATATATATATATATATATATATATATATAGCGTTTGACTGGTGAAACTACGTGAATATGGCAACAAATTTGAGAACAGCTGTCCGAAAAAAAGTAAATAGTCGAAATAGTTGTTATAACTCATATCTTTTTATATATATATTTATATATATATATATATATATATATATATATATATATATATATATATTAGCAGTCACACGCACGCACACACACAGAGATCAGATGAATGAAAAAAGGTTTAAAAAGATACAGAAGACATACAAATATAGGAACAAAGGTCTCATTCTTTCCACATTGTATTATCAATTCTAATTGTCTAATTACCCATGAAAAAAAGAAACATGTTTCCGCTAGTATGAGAAGAAATTCGATTACTGCCGCACAAAAAATAATTTTTTTTATACATAAGAAAACATTAGAAAAAATAATTCCTTTAAATAATATGTGGAAATACACATTTTCGC
Organism: Acanthosepion pharaonis; assembly: GCA_903632075.3. Classification (NCBI taxonomy): domain Eukaryota; kingdom Metazoa; phylum Mollusca; class Cephalopoda; order Sepiida; family Sepiidae; genus Acanthosepion; species Acanthosepion pharaonis. The sequence continues at coordinate 84,947 of CAHIKZ030001995.1, forward strand.
CTGATGAATGTCAAAAGACCAGAAACACTTGTAAAAAAATTATTTTTAAAAAAATGTGTCAGATTTTAATAAAATCCGCATTATGACCCAAAACTTTTTGCGGCTTCTCATTTCTATTTGCTATATATATATATATATATATATATATATATATATATATATATATATATATATATATATATAAAAGGGGAGTAGATTTACAATTCTATCGAGGCAAACATTGTAAAGTTACTTAGAGATTACTTAACAAAAATAGAAATAGAAAATAACATTTTGTTCTGCTTCATCATAACAAAATATCATTATAAAAATGTTATTACTTAGGAGTCTATTTGTACGATTACTGGCAAGAGCGAATAAGAAGCAAATACACAAGCGGGCAAAAATTAAATTTTCTTTTTTATGAGGTACGTTTTGTATACTAAGGAAAACATTAACTGTCGATAACTTTTCATCATCGATAAAAAAGAGAAGAAAAAAAAATCGAGTTTTGGACATTGATTTATTCTGACGCGATATTTTCTCCTTGTTCATTGTTGATTTATAGGAAAAATTCAATTTCTCTTCAATCGGATTTCTTTTCGTCTGTCTGTTTTATTTGTCAAATTTATGTTCAACATTCCTGAAAAGTTAACGAATGCAACAGACAGTTGCGTTAGACAGGAGAGTAAATCAGCAAGAAAAGCCCATGAAAATAAGGATCAGAAAAATGTTTGAATAAATCTTCTTATGAATGAATTGTAGAAAAAGCTTACGATATTTTCATAAAATATTACAATCCTAGCTGCAACTTAACATAGACCACCTTATATACGCAGTTATTGAAAAAGTAAACCCCATTATTAAATACTTAAAATTTATTTATTATTTATGATTTTTACAGGTAATTGATATGGGAAGAAAACGTTTAGCACGAGGTTCTATTTAAAATTCTATATGGACATCAGATTTCACAACCAGATTCATAGCCGCCCGGTAATCGTGTTGTCCAATTTCACCAGGAACTCTTGTGGAATGGAATACATAACTTCTGTTATTCACCATTCCAGTACTTCCAACGCCTGTCTTTGGTATAGTAAACATACTCCTTTAAACAACCCAAAGAAAAAAAGCCAAAGTGTGTTAAGTCAAGTCTCCTTGCTGGACAGTGATACATATAATCGGAATTTATTTTTTGACCACTATTTTTATATATGTATATATTTTAAGACATTTTTTTACATTTATACATTCTTTTTATAGATACAAATATTTAAGTAAATGCTCTGTTTATAATCAACAGTATTAACAACATTTACCGGCCTGAATATCCGAGAAACCGGTATCCTAGAGGGAACCGTCATATAGCCTGACGTGCTTTTACCGATTGAGCCACAGAGGATCGTTCGGTTAGCAAGGTCAATTTTACTCTTTTTAAACTACAATCTTCCATGATTCTCTCATTTACATTCATATCTGCGCAATGCGTATTCATATGTAAACAAGTGACGTCACACATTATGAAATGGACAACGTTTGAACATTATTTTAAGACATTTTTATATTTAATACATTCTTTTTGAAATATAACAGAAGATTTACTTACATATTTGTATCTTTTAAATGAATGTATACAGAAAATGACTTAAAAGTAATTGTCAAACATTTTCCATTCATAATATATATATATATATATATATATATATATATATATATATATATATATATATATATATATACACACATATACATAATCAGATTGTATCTGTAGAAGAGACAAAAGGAATAAAATGTGACAACAGAAAAAAATTTTTAAGAACCTACGCGTTTTGCCCTCTGAAGGCAATGTAGGATCTATTTTGTTCCATGTGTTTATATACAAAGAGTATCTTTGAATATTTACAACACATACGTCCATATCATAATATAAGATACAATGACAAACTAAACATTATTAATTAAAAAAAGTTTTGCATATTTTACGCTAATTTTACTTTTGTTATAATTTTAATTATAACATTTTGTGTCCGCTACAGGCTTTGACTGAACTTCCAACCACCTGATGAATCCATGATGGATCTCAAATTAAAACATTCTTGAAAAACTAATGATACACACAAACACACAAACGCATACTTACACAGACAGACGGACTCATGTAAACACATACAAACGCTGAATGCAATGCATGCGTGCTTGTTATACAAATATTTTTGCCACATACTATCCATGGGAATTTAAATAAAATATTCATAAATACAAAATAGATACTTTGCAAATCATTACGCTGAATTTATTAGCGGCTCACCGAAATGACTCTGATTATATTTTAAAATAAACAAAAAAACACCAATTTACTTACAAGGGGAAACTATTTACTCAGACGAAAAAGTATCGTAATTTTTTTCATCACTACATACTCCAGGATAAATTTGGGTCAAGTTTCTTATAATATTTTCCCTTTTCTTGGTAGATCTGCTGTTATCACAATATGGGTTGATCAATAACACTAGTCACCATGATTGTTGGTGTCTTGAAGCAAAACACATTTTTTACCTATTTAGATTGTGCTGATTCTTAAAATGACCTTAGATTTTCATGGCTATCTCCAATTTTTGCTATAATGAGATTGATATTTTTTAAAAATAAAATGATCAATTTACGATCTAAGCTTAGTTATCAAATGTTGTAGAAACCAATCAAGTTGCTTGTAGGCGAAACAACTTATATCAGCCACCTGAAATAAACAATTTTGATAATAAAAAATAGATGTACTGAAGTTTTCCAATTTTTCGCCAAAATTCAAATTAACTGCTAAAACTTTATCAGTGATACACTTTAGTAAAATTGATAATGAAGTTTGCATAAAAAAAGAAATCCTAAAATCTTCTGCTTGATAAATTCATACCATCACATTTATCCCTTCATTACGGAAGGAAAACAAGCTCATTGGGTTCATGTTGTTTTAACTGTTGGAAAGAAACTCCAGCTGAAGATATCCCAACTGAATGTACCTATTCCATTGCACATGGCACTGCTGGTGTATCAAAAGGGACTTTAATAACATTGAACACGACAGACAATCAAGAACGAGAAAATCTTTACCACAGTTCTTATGTTCACGAAGGTTTCATTTATGCTGTTAGTATATTAAACGATTTGATGAAAATACCAGTGCCAGTGTTCATATGACAAAAATATCCTGAAAAAAGAGAAGACAAATGAAGATGGGAAACAGTGAAACACGGATTTGGTCAAAGTCTGACATTTTCAATCTTGTGCTACTGGGGATGGTGTAGGGACAGGTGTTTCCTCATTTATCCAGGTGGCGTTCAGCAAACTTTGCTTCACTCTGTCCAAGCAAACATTTCATTTTGCATTGTTAACGTTTGCATTAAACAATGATAAATCTGTTCAGATTTTTGGATTGTCCCTGCATAGTGGCTACAACGCATTTGATTTCGCTAAGTCGTACACAATCTCTAACTCAGTCTTCGAAAATATCAAGAAGTCATGAGGAAAATTCTGGAGCTTTTGGTCCTTTTGTTCTTCCATAGATAACTATTGTTTATGCATGTGTCTTTAGTAGGAGAGCATTAATGCCATTGTATATTTTCTCTGCAAGAATGTTTTCCAGCTAAGCAAAAGTAAAAAAAGAAATTCAACTGGCCGTCGATATTCTACGCCATTAGTAGTTGCATAATTCGCCAAAAACAGCTCATTACTTAAAACAATCCGAGACATTTCAACTGCATGGGAGAAGAGCGATCTAATTTTGTGAAGTGCTGTCATGTTAGAAATTTACTCACACATGGGTGTTTTATTATATATCATGTTATGCGTGAAAACATATGGCTGGAAAATAGTCTGGAAACAATAATATAATTTAGGTTAGCAGCTGAATACACGTGAAAATCTCTTGGAATAATATGCCACCTTAATATATGCCTGCACTTACCTTGTACCTATCAGCAGATAACTGTGGATAACGGATTTACTACCCCTTTTCATTTCTGGTGTAGGAGGCAGCATAGTTTACTTTGTAGCGCGCCAAAATCAAACTCAGCTGGGAGGTGAGTAAATCTGTGTCCATGTTGAAAATATCTGCGTGTGTGCAAAACCCATCACCCTGAAAAATTTGGAAACAATTTTCGGTCATGAAATATGTGTACCACGACGTAAAAACTGTTTTTGTTATTGCAGGAATGCCATATCTGCATGGATGTATTGTGAAGCTCATCGCTATCACGTCTAGGAACAGCATATAAAAAGGCGTGTCCAATGCACTTAACATGTTTAATAATAACAATTTCATCTTGGTGAGTAAATGATATACCGATGTGAATCCTAAAAAAATATAGCACGTGGTTCCTAAGGAATCCTTACATATCCCATTACTCTATATTTTTGAAATTTGTTTCAATATATGGTCTAGTTTTGAAGAATGAGAATTGTTTTGTACCTTTTCTCAGAACATTTTTTAGCTAAACAAAAATTAGTTAGGCAGTATATCAGTTAAAGGAAGGATAATTTTTGTTTTAGTGAGTTTAAGAATTAGTGTTTAGAGAATGTTTAGATTAAGGGTAAGCAATTACTCATATCGAATTACAACTTTATGTACGGGAATTTTCAGAATGTTTTTATCTTTAAAATTAATAATATAATTAAGAAAACATAATTAGCTATCATTGCTCATCTTTTTGTTACGTATATTACAGCAAAATTGTATGATATTTACATAATATCATGATCTAATAATTCTTCGCAAATACGCTTTTAAGTAGGCGCCCAAGGGGGTCGTCAGTGATGTTTTGATTTGGTTCATCAGGGAGTTTTTGAACTTTCAACATGATACTCCCCATCACCAAATCGACCCAATCAGGGGAGATCAACCCCTGATTCCCCCTTCCAATTAAACGCTGACAGTCACTCTGGCATTTTTAAAGAATAAGAGGGAGAAAAACCACATATTCCGCACATCCGATTAGATGTTTGTAACAACCAATCCGCTGCTCGGACTATCTTTTAAATGGCCCGCGGTGGGGACTGGCTTCTTTTCTTATTTCGGTGGATTGCGGTTTCGATGGATAACCGAGGAAGTAATCTTAATGTTCCTAAATCGTACCCTTCTCCTTAACTATTGTATGGTTTAATTATTTGCCGTTTTTATTTTATTTGTACTTTTTTCTTTTCTTTTGGCGGGGAAACTTAAACTCAACCCTATTATCACATTTTATCGTTTAGCCTTTTTCTTAACAATACTGCATGTTAACTTTTGTTGGATGTATTCTCAAAATTAAGATAATAATTGTCCATGAACATGGTATATATATATATATATATATATATATATATATATATATATATATATATATATATATATATATATATATATATCCCTTACATACAAAATTGAAATAAAAAAAATAAAATAAAAGTACAGTGAGCACTATAACATTCCTTAACATTGATTTAAACTATATACAAATTTGAAGTCGTTAAATATAATAGACGACGAAATTATCTTGAAGTAAAGACAGGACAGATATGATAGAAAATTTGAAAACCCCAATTAAATATATTTTATTTTCCTGCTAGATTTTTCTTACATTTTCATAAGTAAAATATATTGTTCTTTTTACTGAGAGGTTCACCCTGTAAAATGCCCGAGAGACACTCGAGGGAGATAGTTGCAGAATAAGAGAAACAGGTTATGCTGATATATGGGGAAGATAATTGTTAAAGCTAGACTTGAACAGATTAAGATTTTAGTTATCTGGAAAGTATCCTCTTGGGAGTCGGTTCAACATAGGAGTGGTGCGGTTGAAGAATTTGCTCAAGTGGGAATTAAATCTTATAAATTGAATACGAAGGGAATGAGAATCGTTCGCTTCAATGTGTGTAGTATGGTGTATTTTAATCGTGAAGTTTAGAGCTGGTGGAAGGAAGGAAGGAAGGAATATGGTTCGTCAGTACACATTCCATGAAATAGAAACGATAGAGAAAGTTATTTAAAATTGAATATATCACTTATATACAGAAAGTGCGATATCTTTTTTCATCTTGTGTTACTGAAATATGTAAGCTACCAAGAAATAGTAAATTCCATATTTCTCTTAGTTATAAAGATATGATTCAGGTTCTATATTATTTTAAGTTAGTGAAAGTTGTGTATTTGTAAATTTTATTTTATTTTATTATATCAGTTTCAGAATTATATATTTAATCATGAAGTTTCTTGCTAGAAAGTTAAAGAATTCTCGAAGATTTCTCTATAGATTATTATTGCTTCTTGTCAGTAAGTCTTTTTTTTTTTTTCAAAAGTAATAAAAATGTTTATTTTGGGGTTTTCTATTAAATGATACATTGGGTTTTGAGTTTGTATTGTTGTATATACGATTATTTATTTTCTTTTACAATATAATATGATTAATAATGATTTGAAATTGTCGCACACATATTTCACCAAAATTAAATTTATTTCTCATGAGTTCTCATTCTGTCTCGAATAATTAGACAAGGAAAAGTAAATCTCCGAAATGTTCCTTCATCAACATAACACACTTGCGAAAAGTGAAAGTGTTCTCTGACGCTGAGATCTTGCTCAGCCCAGAAAACAGAAAGATGATGGCATTAAACAAACAGAGAAGTCAGTTACTCATAGATCAGAAAACATACTGTATGTAACACTTTAAAAAAGAAGACAAAGATCTTTAACAACATTGGAATTTCGAAGATTAGTAAATGATGAAAATTGAAAAATGAATCTTAAAGTAGGAATATTCACTCAGTAGTAGGCTAGAGATACAGTCAAGTTAGAGTGTTTTTATTATTATTATTATTATTATTAATAATAATAATAACAATAATAATAATAATAATAATAATAATGAATGTTATATGAAGGGATACGAAGATTCCGTGTTTAGTGCGTCACTGAATTATTGCTTTGTTTCTTACAGTTTATTAACACTTTGTGCGTTATTAAAAGCCGAATTGCACTAACATTATTTTTAGACTAACAATGATTTTCCCAGCTTCAACTTCCACAATTTAACCCATAACTAAAAGTCGGAGATGGATTAATACCTTTCCAAAGTAATTTTCGCCTAAGAGAATTTTCAGAACCGAACTGGAATTCAAATGCATCTTTACTGATTTCTCACTGCGCGTCGCTAACATTTACACCAGCCGCATGATCTCCGATTTTAAGGAAGATATATCATAAAACCTCGAAGTTAACAGATTAAGAATTTGTGAAAGGCGAGACAGTAGATCATATCAAGGAAATGGATTTAGACGAAATGAATTTGTTGAAACCAACAATGTTAACAACACTATAATTTTCTGAAGAATTGTTGCGTCATTGAGATTGGTCTGTATATTATTGCTTGCAAATTTAGAACGTCAAATTGTTGTCCAAATGACGAGGATCGTTGGAAATGGAAAGAAACCACTGCTGAAGAGAAATTTAAAATTCCTTATTGATGCATGGTTTAAAGTGATCAACACTTCAATTGGCTTTTCCCGGATTTGTTTTACACAATTTCATTCGGATTAAATGGCTTGATTTTTTTTTTTTTTGGTATCTACCTTTGAAATTTATTTAAAATCTGTATCTATTTTGGATTTTAAGTATAATTAATGTATGGGGTAGGGAATATTAATTTAACACTTGTTTGAGAATAACAATATATATTTTTCATATGCACGTCTAACAATGCAACTCATAAATTAATGTGATGGCTTCATACATATCCCAGGGGTCTTTGCGCGTATGCCAATATAACAAAGTAGAATCAAATTTGATCTCACCTCTACGATTTCTAATTTCGAGGACCTCTCCTTTACAACACCCATTCATTCACACGGAAAAACGAGCAAGAGTTAATAGAATGTTAGACAACGAGAATTATGTAAATATATATTAACTGCCTTTATAACGATTTAGCTAAACATTTCTTTTATCTATTATTGCACTAGCTATATGCATCGCTTATTCATAAATATATTAACAGTTTTCTAAATAAAAATCAGTGAATATATTTCATTTGTATTCACAAGAAGAGTAGCTGAATTCTTAGATTGATGAAAGAACTTTATACATTATATTCGGATTTATTGAACCTCTATTGCATACATCAATTAATACTTTTAAATGTGTTTCATATGAAACCAGCAACCATGTCTATGCTTGTCTTCTCATAGCTGATGAAGCGATCGTACGTTCATCCAATAAGCTAAGCTTCATCAAAAAGTTTCTCAAGTATACGAGAAGTAAGGGAAATCGTTTGTAGTCAGATTTATTGTTTTATGGAGCATATTTGGTTAAACATACGATGTAGACCCGGCATACATTATGCATTCATCATTCTAGGGTAACTATAAAGTTGTAATCTCCCTGAAAATATGAGACCAATAGGACATCAAGATTTCTCAACAGGACTCTTTAAAATTGGTGATGGAATCTTAAAAGGAGATTTAAGAACGTATAGATGATTCTCATGCTTCATTTCCCACTAGCATATATATATATATATATATATATATATATATATAATGAGAAATATATGAATAATATATTTCCCGTCAAAAGTATTGAAGCAACACTGGATTCATCAAAGTATGAACCCCCAACCCCCCAAAAAAACGTAATAGTGACCAAACTTTACATATTACGTTTTATTCCAAATGTTAAATTGAGAGAAAAAGCGGATTTCAAATTATTGATGAAGAGGAATAAATATTTATAAGTCTTTAAAGCAACAATTCCTATAAGACATACACGAAAAGAAATAAATACACAAGAGATAAGCTACTTCGAAAAATGTATCCAAGTTTTGTGTTTTAAAACTGGCCTCTTTTTGAACGATGTTCATTAATTCATATATAATCGCAAGAAGAAGTATCAAAATGAATTGCAATAATTGATATCACTCCAAATGATATCACTCCAAACTTTGATTCCCCATTCATCTTCCATCCAGAAATATATTCAAAATGCCACAAGCCCTTTATTTATAAAGTAGGTTTCGCATTCCCGCAATATATAGTCACCTTTGAAGAACAATCTTGTTCCAAAATAGCAAGATATTGGGAAAAGGTATATGGCAAAGATTACGAAAGTCATGTAAATTAATCAATTATTTTTCTACTATTTATATTATTTACATTATTCGGACTCTTATCCTCACCTTGAATGCCATATTTACAACGTTTCGGTCATTGTAATCTACGACCATCTCTAGGTGATTCTAATTTCGAATCGTAACCTTTATTACATCCACCGGATTAGATTATTCTAGTTCCACGTAACATGCCTCTTACAGATGATTCAGATATTTCTCTTTAACACAAGTCTCCAATATTTCCGGTTTACAACTGCTGTAGCCTAGTACTGAACTCACAAATCTTTGGGTCTAGTCATTGGAACTAACCAATGGCTTTATCCACTGAGTCATGTGTCCTTGAGCATAAGGATAATTTATTTTAGTCTTATAGAAAGTGCAATTATTTGATTGATACAAAATTGTCTTCATTGAAAGAGCTATGAATTTAATACCTGGTCAGGGCAAAAAGAACAAAAATCTGGAGAATTGAGTTATGAAGATGACTTAACTGTAACTGAGATATCAAATGCATAGCAACTGGAATTAGAACAATCTACAATTTGGACTAAATAAATAGTTCGAAATTACAATAAATATCAACTGAACATGTTAATAATGTAAAACAGCTGAAACGTCGTGAAAATGGCAATGAAGTTCAGGACAACAGTCTGAACTATATAAATGGTGTAAATCTACCCTATTTATTAACACAAATAATATTTGGATATTGATATATAAAATTAAACTCCTTGTAAACAGATTCGAAATTTGTGTTACATTACAGTATTATAAAAAATATTCTCCTTATAGAAAGATCTTTCATATCTGACATCTTATATATAAAGTACATGCGTGTGTGTTTATGCGTGTGTGTGTGTGTGTGTGTGTGTGTGTGCAACTCCTCCACTGTTACTGGTCTGATTTCAAAGATTCATATCTCATTCGAAAGCCTTATAAATGTTAAGCGCAGGGAACGATTTTCATTGATATTAGATTCAGGTTTGCCAGATTATGCTATGTTTCAAATATATATTAATATATTATAGTAGTGATTATCGTAACTTTCATGGTTCAAGTGTAGTAATACTTATTTGCTTTTGGATCTAATATTGCACCTAGCTAAAAAAAAAACTGGCTTAAAGCTGCCATATCGGTCGGCATTTAAGTTAGCTCATTTGAGGTACTCTTGGTTTGAACATAATCACAATAGCTAAGGAGAAGTACATGCGATAGTCATGAATAAACTTCAGAAAACCCAAAATTGATCGCTGTATCGAAATATTGAATCAATGCTTAAAATTTCAATGGTAATTCTTTTTGCTGCCGCTTAAATTAAAGACGATATGAAGTACGTAGATTGTCATTTTCCGGATAAAAATTATTTTCACAGAACAGGGGACAATTTACAAGATAAAATTAGTATAGCGTAAAGATGGGAAAATAGAAATTAGAATTAATGTGAAACTGGAGATCAATTCTCCTAGGAATTCTGAGATTAAGAAGCCCCAGCTCTACTTTATAGTAGTTTGGTATTTACTCCCGCCAACCACGAAGTCATTTTGTGAGAGAAAGTCAGTTTAACGTGGGGACCCAGATCGCATACACCCGGGCAAGGGACAAAATTCCCGACTCCTCGCAACCGTGGGTTGCGATGGCCACGGTGCAAGCACCGATCCCCCTCTCTGATGCAATGAGATGGCGTGGCCTCTGGCAGTTGTTCCCCAGGGATGAGGACCGCTCATTATGAATATCCTCAGTTGCGATTTTGTCCTTCGAAAGGGACGCACCTGTGTGCAATCTGCCTAAAGCAGACATAACAGAGAGATGATAAATAAACTTCTTACAAACTGCACGAGAGAGTAATTTGTATTTACTCAAGCCCCAGGATGTTGTTGTGACAAAACGTCGGTTACATGGGGGGGGGGTCCAAGTGCGTAAACTCGGTCTAGGAACAAAAATTAACCGAGCCCCGGCAATTACCGATCCCTCTCTCGGATGCAATGAGAGGTCACAGCTACAGGCAGCTGTTACCCAGTGCTGGGTACCCCTCAGTATAATTTTCCATAGTCCAGACTCTGTTCATTGACGGAGCCGCCCCTGAGAGCAGTCTTCCCGAAGACAGAGACATAATCGAGCGATGATATATAAACGTGTAAAAACTGGTTGTGACTTAAGGCCGGTTTAATATGTAGAGCCCGAGCTAAGGGGAAAAAAATTCTCCGAGACCCCGTAAACTTCGGTTGCACTAGCCCTGGTGAGAGCACCAATCCCCCTCTCTGGTGCAATAAGAAGGTGCGGCCTCAAACAGCTGTTCCCCAGCTTTAGATATCTCTCAGTATAATTTTCCTCATGACGGAGCCGGCTTTGAGCGTACTATGACCAATGAGAGAGACGCAGCTAAGTGATGATAAATAGGGTGTTAAAAACTACTCGAGAGAGCAATTTGTATTTACTTAACCCCACACGAGGCCAGGCTGTGAAAAAAGCTAGGTTTAATATGGAGTGCCCGAGCGCTTACATATGGGCAGAAACAAACATTCCTCGCAACTTTCGTTTGTGCTGTCCAAGGGACGTTCACCGATCCCTCTCTCTAGTGCAATGAGATGGAGCGGCATCAGGCATCGGGCAGCTGTTCACCTCACAATATCATTTTCCTCAGTTGCGACTCTGTTCTTTGACTGGGCCGCCCCAGATCCCACTCAACCCAAAGACAGAGACCAAGCTAAGAGATGCTAAATAGGGTGTTAAAAAATGCTCGACAGAGCAATTTCTACGGTGAAGGCTTAATATCTGTATTATATATTATCTCCTTCTGGGCAATATATTTATGAATGAAATGATCATTTAAATTTATGTTTCAAAGTTTTCAAGAATTGAATATATCTTTCTTTGCGATGCGATAGCGAGCGGTCGTCGCCTGCTATTAAAATATATAAAAATTAGACGAATACAAACAAGGAAAAATATTAAGATCTATTTATAAATGGCTTCGTCTATAAATGGTTTATATTCGATCGTTTCAGGTCAGCTTGTTTACACCTCGTAAAATGCTAATGTGTACAGTCTACACAGTCCAGGAGACTTGACCGGTCTTAGGTTTTAGGCCATAACCACCGGTTTCCATATTCGTGCAATGTGGCTAACACAATGAATAGAGTTCAGAGACAAGTGTCAACTTCTGTTTAATGAGCAGCCCAGGGATATTAAGCCTGATCGGTGATCAGCTATTATTCAACATTCAACTGCGAATGGGTTCTTTGCCAGAAGCTGTGAGCCAGCAACGATTAGTTGGCCGTATGTGTAAATGGTATGGATGGGTGCCACAGTCCTCCGCAAATGTCAATGCTCTTTAATTCTTTTCTGTACAAGATTCGGCTTCTCTGCCAAATTTGGCTTAACTGATTCTGAATGGAATGTCAATTGCACAAGTGAATATGGCTTAATTTCTAAATTTGAATACGAGATGTGCCATGTAGCACTTATGACTCTTGGCCATCCCCGGACGGATATCAATGCTCAGACAATGCCACCATCACTCGTAATGTATCCTTTATGGTTAGCGAATGTTACTTAATGGTCTTTACATTCTAATAGATCATTCCATGTCGTCATTTCTCTTTTCAAACGTGATGGAACCATTTGAATTCTCCAGCAAGACAATTTAGATATTTGATAGAATATTTTTTTCTCTTAGAATGAAACATTCCAGTCACGTAGTATATGCATTGTATTTAAATGTTATGCTTAGTTTCATATTCAGTAATTTTCCGATAGCAAATGAATCAACAAGAAATATTTTACGTTTTCTTTCACTAATAGAGCATTATATATGATAGATTTGTTCATCATTAAGAATAGAATTAAATTGATGAAGTAATATAATTAAAATTAATCAATTCGAAATAAATTTATACACTATTTACATAGTTTGGGATGTTGTCCTCATCTTTGTTGTGATATTTACGACGTTTCAGATGTAGTAATTTCTGATTTCTTCAGGTGACTGGAATTTCGAACCGAACCATTTTTTTCCTCAAGAACACATAGCCACGTGGATAAAAGCGTCAATGACTTGACCCAAAAGAGTTAGAAGTTCAATGGCTGGCCACAGCAGAGGGGAGGAAAAATATTGAAGAGTTGAGGTACTAAAAGGAAGTAACTTGAATTGAGATATCAAGAAGAGGCTTGAGACGTGGAACTAGAACAATATACCCAAGTGTACAAAAGAAAGGCTTCGATTCAGCAAGTTACTCACTTGTCTTGTTAAAAATACAAAAATCAACTTTCGATGTGTGTGTCATTTTATATATATATATATATATATATATATATATATATATATATATATATATATATATATATATATATATATTCGTGTGTGTGTGTGTATAATTAAACATATACACAGACAGATGCACATTCATACACAGCATATTTGACATTTAAATTCCTAAATAATTCTACACTTGACGTATTTGAGTTATTTATGCCTGGGTGCGGCATAAAATTGTGTACCTACTATCATATCTACATAGGAAGTGAACAGTGCTCCTCTATCTGATGGAGTCCCTGCAGTAGTCCTTAATAATGTTTATCCTGATCTATTTTCATTTTCCCTTTCAACACTACAAAAAAAATGCCTGATATCTTCTTGCATTCCGGTCTGCTTGAAAACCTCTTCAGCATTTTCAGTATTTTAAACTCATGTGAACAATCCGCTCCTTCAGCCTATTAGACTTCTGCCACACCTTGGAAAAGTACGAGATTACCTGTATTAGTCATGACTCGTTGCTGCGTTGTTATTATAATAAGCAATATGACTTTCTTTTCTCTTGGTCAATTGCTGATGTTTTAATTATTAATGCTGAAAGCATCTATCAAGCTTTAGGAATGTTAAACTTCGTGTATTATTTTCGGTCTATTTTTCTCGATGGCATTTGACATTTGTTGGTATGACTTGAAAAGCTGAAACCGTATGGACATTCGGGACAAAATATTGAGCTGATTAAACTCTATTATCAAATCACAAAAGGAAATTTCTACTGAATAGCTATTCTAGGTTTTCCTGTAATAATGCCCGTGTATCCCAGGGCTCAATCCTTGAACATACGCTGTATCTAATTTTCATCAATGTCCTTCATGATATCTTCAGCTCTCAACTCTTAATAATAAATCTGATCAGCCTCGTGCATATTTCTTTAATTTTTTAATTCTGTATTAATTTTTTTTTAATTGTTCGTGTAAACATTACGTTTTAATGACGAAGGTTTGTATGTTGTTTCAGTTTGTATTTGCGGTCTCCACTCCAGGCACTTTTACAGCGACGTAATATGGCTTCCGTCTGTCTTTCTATAAATATTTTTCTGACATCTGGTTTTGACTAACTATATTCATTGATGACCATCCGCATGAATTTAAGCCAAAAAAATTGTTTAGATTTTAGGTAGATATTTCTAAAAAAGAAAAATAATGCAGTATAATCATTTCAGAAAATTTGTACTATATTCATAATTAATTTTGCTAAGTGTTCCAAGAAGTCTACATTATATACCAGTGTAAATGTCCCTTGTGACACTGGTTATTCTACAAAAACGTTATCAAACGGCTCATTCTACATATGAATGTTTCACCGTCCATTTTCACATCTGAAAAATCATTCCTGTCCAGATTCACAATTTAGAAGAATAATATTCGACAATACCTGAATACATCACCACGAACCTAACAAGCAGAAACTACAAATTCTTGGAGCTATTTTCATTAAAATATTAAAACCAAAACTTAAAGAATTAAATATGAATATAGTACAAATGTTCCGAAATTATTATGTTATTTAGTTACTTTGAAATATCTATGTTAAAACTAAACTGTTTTTAAGAACAATTAAATTATAGCCTTCGAACAAGAATTACATTTTTAATGAAGTTATCTCCCTGACATGAAATATTTATATGTAAAAATTTTAAAAGCACCTTTTGCGCATGAACGGAAATGTTAATCGTTTAATCATGAAAGCAAAATTTTATTTCGTGCAAACACAATACTTATTCTTAGCCATCATAAACATGAAGAGGATATTGGAATATAGAAAAAGTACTATCAAAAATAAAAATGAGTACATTTAATCTTCATACTATTTCCTCTCTCTTTAAACATGAAACATGAAATGTTATACGTGATAATGAAAGGGGGCTAATGAAAATAAATACATGTCTAAATAACATTGTTTGCATTTTGCACGTTCCTAGTAGCACAGCATTTTATATAATTTTTTTTTAATAATGCTATTGCACATACATATATTATAATGTAAACTTTTAATTTACATGAAAAACAATTATTTATATCTTCAGAGCGTGGGTTATTATCACCATTCACAATTTCATAACTTGTTATACATTTTAGCAATGTTAATTTCCTTGTAATCCCACCACTCTATGATCTGCCATCAGTTTAGTTTTTTTACTGTTTCCTTTAGTCAATCGTGTCGTAACAGGTCATATGTTAGTCAAATTCTCCTAGCGCCATTTCCGCATTATGCATTCACAAGACTTACACACTCTCTTTCAGATACTTTATAAAAAGACTAGATTTTCTTTCTAATTTCCATAAAAAATATTCGTTGGTCACATATTCCTCACATGCTTTTCAAAGCAATCTTCTGCTTAACGGCATTCCTGGTAACTCGTCTTCTCTTCATCTCTTTGGATATTGTCCAACATTCACGTTCATATAGAAGGATTTGTATTACAAGGCAACTCAGCAAATTCTCAATTCTTCTAACGAATATTCTTACTATTCTCTATGGAAGGATTCTTTTGCTTTTACCATGCGCCAGAAGAATTTGGTGTCACATTTAACTGCATCAATTAATACATTTTCCAGGTATTTAATTTTCTTTACTTACTTGATTTTGGCACCTCCAATTCTTAGCTGACATACTGCGTCATTCTATGTACTGACAACCATACAACCAGTCTTCGGATAATTGATGGTTAGTCTCTTCTCAACGCTTTAGATATTTTAAACATTGATTTTCACATGTGATATCATAAAAATATATGCATATTCTGAAAATTATACCAACATCAATTGGTTAAATATAATTTTATTGAAAAAATCCATAAGTTGCGTCTGACATGTGTATAGTTTATTGAACTGTTGCCAATATAAAAAGTAAAGTGCATGTTGAATGTTTAAAGCTGGCTAAGTGTATCTCTGCGAGATATGCAAAAATCTACAAACTCACATAAAAAAAAATCAAAACATTATGAGCCCTGACTACCGCTTTACCTGTGGTAGAGAATAATTATTGCGTAATGTCCATCCACCGGTTGAACAGTGGGTAAACACTTGCGTCGTGTTTTACTATCATTTTTATATTAATTTGAAGGGCCATTCAGAAAAGACGTTCTGATCTTATCGAAACTTATATCAATATGTCCGCGCCTTTACATTGTGATTTGTGCATATGGTTTGGATACCAAATATTGTTTTTGCCATGAACCTCACCCTGGACTTGCAGGGAAGCAATCAGGGTGTTATATTTTTATAACTATTATTATATCTACTGTAAACATTACATAAGAATTATTTGCCAATTTTGACTCAGCAAGGGTAGCAGGGTCAGCAGAAACGCAGGGCACAAAATATTAAAGTCAAAAATATACATGACTTTAAGAGACAGATCAAAATCAACATGAATGATGATTATAAATAATATAATTTAAATCATTAAAGAAGGAAATGAAGATGATGGTGGTCCCGGAACATAATGTATATCCATAGATTTTAGTCGATGGATACAAAATTCAGTTGATTTTTTTTATGATTGTTTTATTTTTTACAGTGTATCAACGTCTGTCGATTATTTAAAGCTATACAGATTTTATAAATTGTAAGTATTTTAATCATAATGATTTACCGATCCATTCGATACTAATTAAAGAATAACTGGTGGGATGTATTATATTGATGCTTTTTCCAATGGTATTTGCGCGCAAGGGAATATATAACGAATTTGACATTAATTGAACCTTGGTTATCCGAATTCCAATTCTGAGCATTAATCCATTGCACCACACGCACATCCAAACTTACAGTTCTTAGTACTCTCAAGCGTTCACCCATATAGGTTCTGACATGTCCCAACGCTGCTTAAAGTTATAGCTTAAACCTGCAGGAATAATACGCACTATACATGTAAAATTTGCTTAAAATGTGGCTGGTAGAATCTAGCACATCTATGTGGACATGGAAAAGAATTATTAAATGTTTGATATATTGCTGCGATGGGCATATACTAACTAATTACTATGAATCGAAATGTTTGAAATTGAATTCTATAGAGATTTATATTATAAGCTAAATATAATTTAATTGCGATTTCGCTTTGACACGACACAAACAAAAATAATAAGTCCCCTTGTGATTCTGACTAGAGATACAATGAGAGCAAATTTGTTCAATTTTCAAACTTTTTCTAAACTAATTTTGTCGAGGTTTAATCTGAATCCATCTCCATCATTAGTCTCAATATATTTCGTTTATATTCATTTATTTATAGAATATTTATAGTGTAAGCTGAATTATGAACCATATATTTACATTTAAATTTCGTATTTTACATTTTTTCAAATAAAGATATTGATATCCTTTTTAATTATATTTTCGATTCCATCTTTAAACAGTCTCTGACAATATATCGACTGCGAACTGGGAAGTCTTCACAGCAGTCGAACCTTGTAGTGCTTCAACAAAAGAGAATATTGAATGTGCATAAAGCAGCCCGAGGCTTTAGTCGTCCTACTAACGCTGAGCTATCAAAAATCAATGGCGTTTTCTGTTGTTCATGAGAAAGTATTTCGATACAAACTCTTGTAACAATAGCTAGAAGAGGAAAATGAACGATTTTACGAGTACGATCTTAGCAAGACGCCACAAATACTGACACGAAACTATCAGCAAGATACCACTTAGCAAAGCCACTCAGCTTGCTGTATACAAAGCTGCCGAATAACATATTTAATAACTAAAACCCTACTATTGTGAAGTAATAGAAGACATTTATCTTGGTCCTACATCGTGCATCTCTCACCTTCTCTTTTTTCTCTAACTGATTGTCTCTCTCAATCTGTTCAAGAGAGGAGAACACATTTTAAACTGAAATTGCCTACCAAATACTACACAAATGGTGTGAAATGAAACACAAAAAACTGAATATATTCTCACTGGCTATTAGTACGCAGCTATTTGATAGGAATATTCTAGTAAATATCCCCACTGAATGTCTGAGGGCAAAGTGTCAGATTGTCATCTTGCGAACTTAAAAACGTATCTGACCTTTTTGCTCTTGCTCTCTGTCTAAATCTCAAGAAAAGGATAGAAATGGTGAAAGTCATCCATCGAGAACTGAATAGTGGTAGAATCAATATGAACTGGAATCGTGTCTTCATTAATCTCCTCACGATCAGAATGGTACACAATTTAATAACATCCATACGCAAGTTAGCTGCTGAGATTAAATTTGACGGCAAGACCAGCAGAATGATCATGCATGACAGCCTGAATATCAAGGCACACACAAGGCGCCAATCAAAATCCTTTAGAATGCACAAAAAACTGAATGTTGTAATGTTTTATAGAACTGCTGAAATACCTAAAAAAGCATGGATCCTTGTTAAACTAATTTTTTACTAAATAATCTTTACAAGTATTGCTGTTTTATATCATCAAAAGACGCGGCGAATACGGCGCCACACAGATTTTATAAATTTTATGTATTTTAATCATAATTATTTACTGATCAATTCGATACTAATTAAAGAATATTGATGCATTTTCCAATGGTATTTGCGCGGGACGGAATATATAACGAATTCGACATTAATTGAACCTTGTTTATTCGAATTCGAATTCCGAGTCGTTATCCATTACACCACACGCACATCCAAACTTACAGATCCTAGTCTTCTCAAGGCTAAAATTTGCTTTTAGTAACAGCTTCCAATTGAAACGTCGAGTCAAGAATGTGGCGGTTTTTGGTACAGAGAGGAAAAAGAAATTATTTATTCTGGGAGAATTTGGTTAACGTTTGCATTTTAAATACTCTAGAGGTAATATATTTTTCGAAATTTCACGTCATCGCAGAAAAGCACACATATCTACACACTGATTTCTCTAAGAGATTTTTGTCCCTCTTCTAGATCAGACACAGCACTCCTAGACTGTGGGTCTTTTGCGATCAGTTCATCAAAAAGTCTGTTCAATTAATATTAATATTCTAAGTCTGCCATAAAGAAGTAGTACACCAAGAACACTACAATTACTGACTAAATCTAGTGTAAACATTTATTTTCCCCACATATCAATATAAACTACTCCATAACGTAACCAAGAACCATTTGCAATTAGCAATAATCCTCCATCTATAATTTTCATGTTTTACTGCCCTTGTTAACATATCAGTATATATGTGTGTAGTGTTTTCGACAATTCAATAAAAATGCGTACAATGTCTAAAAAACATGAAAATAACCACAAAGATGGGAACAACAGTCGAATCAATTGAAATATTGTAAGTAATTATGTTTTTTTGTGTGTGCATTAAAGTTTATCTATCTATGGATTTTAAAGGCAATATTTACCTAGCAAAAACAAATTACGAAATATTTATATTCTTCAATCCTAACATATCACTTCCGTAACTGATTAGATCAAATATCAGTGTTAGGTTGACTACTTAGATAAAACAGATCAAAGGTTGGAAAAAAGATTTGGTTACATACATATTAGCTAATTTTCGCAAGAGTCAGTTAGATAATTACCATAGATAAAGAAATATAACATAGTCGGCGACAACTAAACATTTGTTTTTAAAAGAGCAATGTATAGGATATTACATCCAACAGATGTTTTCAGTGCTGAGGACATCTAATTCTGAATAATATTTTAAGTTACTTGAAGATTAAGACCTACCAGTCATCTCATTTTAATCTGAATGAGTAGTCAACAAGTTTAAATCTAATCAGCCTCTAATATTTATAACATAACATTTGGTCCTTATTGATTATTTTAGTGACAGTGCACATTTATCTTCATCGATTGTGTTCTGATAAGAATGTACTAATAAATATATTTATCCGCATTTTTTGTTAATCATGTATCTATATCCCCATTATCCAGTGTTATCTCTTGTTGCCTTTTTTTGTTATTATTTTTCTTGATTTATGAATTTAGATATCAAGATGTTATTGAAATTATATATCAAGTTATTATTAAAGATTCTAAATAAGTTTCAATTTATGATGTGCATCCCAACTGACATCATAGGTAATATGTTCGCTGAGTAATGTTCTATAAAAAATGATGTCTTCAGTCTCATTTAAAAAATAAAAGGAAAGAAAACATAAATCTCAGCAAGAGGTAAATAAAAATAGTTGCATTCTCGGTTCCATAATATAATTTCGGCGCGCAACGGTCACTGATAGGAAAAGTATACGATGGAACAGACAGTTGCTTAACCGTGGAGAACGGAGGTTTTCAATCAACCATGCAAAGTTGCTGTATGTGTGAGTTATTTCAAACCACAAACTTTTCAAACCATAGTTCAGTGTTTGACACAAGCCATATCTAATCAGACATTCTTCCAGACATTTTTATGCCAAACACAATCTAACATTATAGTATTCAATCGACACCTTTCATCTAATTCACCTGTCAGTTGAATGGCTAAGCATCATTGACCAAGTGATTTTCTGTTTTGAATCGATGTCTGCAGCATAAAATACAAGCCACACAAAAATGAGAAAAAAAAATGTTAAAAACATTGAAAAGCAAAAAAAACTCGTCAAAATACTGATGTATTTTATGAAATTCCATGATGCATTTTCTTTTTAGTGCTATTTGGCTGGCGAATTTTGATTATGGGAATCCAAAGAAAATAAAAGAAAGTTTTTAGTCAGTTATAAAATAGTCAGCAAAACAGTTAGTAATATGTCACTAAAGGGTTATTCATCAAAGTAATAATAATATCTGTCCAAACCATTATTTAAAATGTTCCTCGTTTTATAGACAACATTGTACTTGATTTGATAGATAAACTCATAAGGATCTATACGAGCTAGAGTGATATATTGATACTCATGTCTATAACAGATAGTTAGCAGAAGCAGAGAGATAGATCAATAGTTAAAGAATTGAATTAAGACAGCGACATGCTACAGTGTTCATTTTCTTCGTCTGACAATATGATATATCGGATATCGATATATATTTATATATATATATATATATATATATATATATATATATATATATATATATATATATATATGTGTGTGTGTGTGTGTGTGTATGTGTGCGCGCGTTTGTTTGTCAGAGAGAGAGAGTATATTTAAAATATATAAGTATGTCTTAAGTAAGTTTTACAGAAATTACAAAAGAATCAAGTACTACTTAAGAAGAATGATGAAATATATTCTAAAAACTATCAAAATATTTAAAAGCAAAAGCTAATTAAAAATCGTAATACACATATTAATTACCTCATGCAAAGTTAACCAACACACAACACAGGGGTCACAAAATGCGACAAACAGATGCGGGATTTGTGAGATCATTATAGAAGTAAACTCCTACAATTTCGAAAACACCAAAACGACATTCACAATAAATAAAATATTAAGCTGCTCTTCCAAAAATGTAAGCTATGCACTCAATTGCACAAAGTGCAACAAGACCTATATGCAAGTATCAGATAAACACTAAACAACAGTATTTTCTTGACAAAAGCAATGCCAAATTGCCAGACAACAAAAAACTCTTTGTATCAAATCACATTTACAAATGTAATCAAGGTGAATTTAAAATTATGGCAATATATTACACAGACAAATAATCTTACCTACAAATACAAGAAAAAAACTTCATAACGAATTTACACCATCACTAAAGAGATCATAACTCAACAAACATAACCAAAGAGCGTACACACAAAATGGACAAATACACTGACTGGAAAACACGCATACACACACGCACGTATGCACATGTCCACACACATATACGCTCAAGTATCTATGGAGAACGAATATATATACATATAAAAAAAAACACATACGAAAAACACAAACTCATTAGACTACCTAGACGCACACACACAAATTAATCCCTTTTAATAATTTGTAGTAATAACTAAAATTTGCCTGATAATGGTCGCGGAACTGAAACTGGTGTAGAAAAAATATGGAACGTAAAGTATGCTATATAGTAAAAAGAAAAAAAATCCACCTTATATCCAAAAACTTTCGGCGTCGTCACTTCTCCTTTAAAATATACACTTTTTTGTCTCATTGGGACAACTATAACCTCCGCTCATAACTCTCTCTCTCTCTCTCACCATATATATATATATATATATATATATATATATATATATATATATATATATATATATATATATAGAGAGAGAGAGAAAATGTGTGTGACCTTGTGTATTTATTCAGCATATATATGTACAAATTTGTGCATTTGCTTATATATATATATATATATATATATATATATATATATATATATATATATATATATATAGAGAGAGAGAGAGAGAGATATGATTTGTGTGTGACCATGTGTGTATTTATTCAGCATATATATGTGTATATTTATGCATTTCATATATATATATATATATATATATATATATATATATATATATATATATATATATACACACACATATATATATATATATATATATATATATATATATATATATATATATATTACCATATTCACTTAATATTAGGCCCGAAAACGCTGACTTACTTAGAACGTTACTTCAAGTGGTGGTTGTGGTTGCATGGACGTAAGTCCATATTATGGCGATGGGTTGTATAGATAACTGTTGTCTATTTACTTGAACACATTAAGATTGATATGATTAGGGAAATTCTCAGGAATCTTTTCCAAATAGTAAAAAATTCCAATGAAGTTTATATAATTTTTAGCAATGGAATACGATGGTCCGAACCTTTTTAAGTGACACGACTTTTCTTAACTCTCAACGTATAAACTGGGTAAATAAGAAATCAGCCTCTATTGTCCGTCTGCCTTGGAAATGGCGATAGAGTCGGAATGTTTTTGGTATTTTGTTTTTCAGAATGGGGCTATAGTATTGAAAATCATCCATCATCCACAAGACAGCATCAGACAGGAATCTAATGTTGTCCAAACCAGATATATCAGCTATTCTCTATTCGTGGTGTGATTAGACTTTTGTAAGTTGCCATGTACATTCTTGAGCAGCACCATGAGCCGACTATTTCCCCGCAGTTTTAACGATGTATCGTATATATAAGTACCACTTGAGACATTGAAAGAAACCGAGTCCCAATAGATGTTCAATACAAGGATCCTCACTGAAATACTAACCCTATTTCATGATGGGAGTAAATATTTTTTTTTTCTCGTTGATGATTCCTCACATGGTTTTGGATATATCGAATTTTAGAAGATAGATGTTGCTCATTTAACTGTTAGAGAAAGATTTGCGAAGAGTTCTACCTCTGGTGAATGATGGTCTTGCTTTTAAGAAATGAATTCATATATGCATCCGAATATGTGTTGTGATGTAATAGATATCGGTTAGCAGTGAGCTGAGTTCGAATTCGAAGAGCCGACTTCGAATTCGAAGAGCCGAGTTCGAATTCCAGTTGGTTGCGTTATATTAACTTGCGCGCAAATATTCCTGGAAAAGATATGAATCGATCTCTTCTTCTGTGCTTAATAGCAGGAGAGATTGGGTCTTGTAGCCTTGGTTGGCAAGCAATCTACCGCAGAAAGTAACGGCAATATTCTGCGGGCAAACATTCTTCTTGGTAAGTCATGGATCGAAAGTCACATGATCGTCAAAACGAGTATCACGCATACCACCTAAGTTATCCATATATTAATAATAATTAATTACCGTGATGTGACACCGAAGGAAGAAGGTAAATTTGTAAATAAACCTATAACAAAAGAGATCAATAGCGTTGAATCAATGTTTGTATTTGTTACACTAATTATTTTCCTTTGACTCCCGGCTTGTTTTTTTTTAGTAATTACTTCTCTCTGTTTCAATATTTGGAAGATAAATGTAACAGTAAATGTGACAAAAATAGTTTAATTCTATCGAGATGTAAAAAAATGAAATCTACTACTCTTAATGAATAAATGTATCAAATTAAATACGTGCAACTATATTGCTATTCTATTGCACATGAAAATTGCTATACATATTGCATCGAAAAATAATTATAACAGTTTTTTTTTTCATTTTTCCAGAAAAATAACATGATTGACATTCAGTTATGAACTAAAAGTTCAGGCGGATGTAGTAAGTGACTCAACTCTAGAGTAAAGTAAGACAATTGACCATATTCTAGCAAAGGAAGGAGAAAAACTTGGAAACATTTTCAAAAAGACATTAGCAATTTAAAAATGATGAAAAATTAATTGCTCTTAAAATTTCTATTGAAATTATTGATAAATATTATACGATTTCATAAAATACCATCACATACATTTTTCTTTCAAGAATATATGAAATAACCGAAGGGCTTTATTGCTCCGATTTAACAGCTAATTTCGATATTTCTTGAAAAGAATGAAGTTGTTCACACATTACATCAATTCAACATAAAACATTAAAATGATAATTACATACAACACAAAGGAATTGCACTGCTAGATACATATTCAAGCAGTAAGACTATACTAATAAGATAGCTTCATACTGGCGCAAACCTATTGGTCGTCTGCGGATCAATTGTTTATCCTTTACATATTGTTTGACAGTAGATCTATGTTGAACCAGCATTATTCCGTCACTACACAGTATAAACTTGAGTTATAAATAAGAACACAATTTAACCAGGTATTGACTAGAAAGATTGATAAATAAAAAGGCAGAAAATATTATACATCTGAAAAATAATTTATCTTCATTTTGTTATTTTGTACAAAAATGTCACGTTATTAAAGAAACATCTCGGAGATGACACTTTCAGTAATGTTATTTAATAATCACTTAATTTCATCTAATACAACTTGTAAGAAACGCATAGGATATTGGCTACATTTAAAATGGGTAAACAAGGAAAGGGGAGCGTATATGACTATAAGAATGATGGTTTCTCAGTGTCGCAAGATTTGAATAGGTTATGATTTTCGTATTCAGATTGGCTCCCATGCGTATGTTCCTCAAAGCAGCAATTCCTGCGAAGTTTGGAAATGATTTGAACTTTTTTGTTACATTTAATTGATATCTGACTTTTGTCTTAGCTGTAAAACTATCAATTAAATGAGCTTCAGAAAGGAACCCCTCCGAATATTTGGGAATATGTATGGAGTAGTGAAAGGATTTAACGTTTCATCTGTGGCTATGTATTTAATAAATGAAATGATATTCAGTTTTAACAAAGATGGAAAATGAAAATACCGGGAGAAAATTATGACATACTTTGAAATTTTAGTAAAAGTAAATATACTTTGCTATTTTAAGAATAGCTGTTCAAAGACAAAACAAAAACAAAAAATTAAAAAAAAAGCACAATGAAAAATAATGAAATGTTACTGAAGTTACTCTAGAATAATTGTTGATTAAATTAATTCCTCTAAATAAGCTCTCATAAGATTATGAAATATCCCATTTGCCTGCGCCACTATCCCCGACCATTTAAACTGTTTTAGCGTAATTCAGATTATGTTATGTCAGAATATAGAACAAACGAAAGAATGACACTGGTCAACACGATTTTTGACGCCGAGAAATAAAACTCATTTTTTACATAATTTGATGGTACTAATTCCGAAAATAACCTCAGTTTTTCATGGTTAGTTGCCATTTTTGCTGTACAGAAATGGCTTATTTTTGGGAAAAAAAATCGATTTACGATCTTGCCTGATCGCAAACTTTAGTTAATAAAATTTGTAGAAACACATCAATTTTCGGGTAGGCGGAGGAATTTATATATATATATATATATATATAACCTGACATCAACTATTTTGATAAGAAAATGGAGTTTTTGAGATAAAGATTTTAAAGTAGAAGTAGGGAATTTTTCCAATTTATCGCCAAAATTCAAATTAACTGATAAACTTCATCAGTAATAGACTTTAGTAAACCTGATAATTAAGGTGACATCAAAAATTGTAACCCTAAAATCAGTTTGATATTCATAAATTTATCCGAACCATTTATCCCTTCACGCTGGAAGGAAACAAAGCACATCGAGAGCATTTTGTTTTCACAGTTGGAAAGAAACTCCAACTGAAGATATCTCAACTGAATGCACCTATTTCTTTGCACATGCCACTGCTATTGCATTAAAAGGGACTTTAATAACATTGAACATGACAGACAATCAAAAAAGAGAAAATCTTTACCACAGTTCTTATGTTCACGAAGGTTTTATTTCTGCTGTTAGTTTGAGATAATTTGCTGAAAACACTTGTTTGTCTTGGTATATTCAAACGTAAAGACTTTTAAATACTTAGGATCTGTTATTGTAAAAATAGTCATTCTCATTAAGCAGGTCAATATTTGTTGATTTAAATACGAATTGACAGGTTTCTACGATTTTGCTTTCAGAAATATTTCCATCGGTCAATATCATATATAAAGAAAACTATTGAAAAAGATTTTTTTTCTGCCAAAACGAGGCATTTCTATACAGCAAAAACGGTAGCTAACGACGAAAACGTAAGATCATTTTCAGATTCACCCCGCTCAAACTAACTAAAAAAGATATTTGGGCTTGACGCCATTTCAATTTTTTTGTTGACCAGTGTAGTTGAATCCTGTATAGACAATGAGAGTGCATATTCTTTCGACAGACTACAATGAAATAAAACAAATTTCTCTATTCAATGGTAATTTGATCCGTTGCCGATATGAGAGGTGGACCACCGTTCGTATCCTTTCCGTTTGTGTCTTTCTCTGGTATACAATATTTATAATACTTCACAATTTTTGAAACGAGAAATGCCAATTAATGCAAATAATTAATAAGATTGTTTGTGCAGGAAATATATTATTAATGTGCAGATATTTATACCATATTTTGAAGTTTGACTAAATGACCAAGGTAAACGCTTTTAAAAATATGTCTATGTTGTTTAAAGAAAGGGCCACAATTCTTATTCTGTTTTAAAGATGACATCGTCCAAATGTTGGCCTCTCTTTACCATACACTTTAGTTGAAAATTTATTTTAAATAAAACTTAATATATCAAAAAGTGATGAAAAAAATTGGCCGAAAGCGCTCGGAATAATGACAATTATGGAATATGCCTGCATTCCGTCACCCCTACAAAACGGCAAAACGTAAGAATGCTGAACTCTCTTTTCTTTCTTTTCTCTCTCTCTCTCTCTCTCTCTCTATATATATATATATATATATATATATATATATATATATATATATATATATATATATGTGTATGTGTGTGTGTTTGCGCGCCTGCATGTATTCTTAAATATATACTAAAGTTAAGTCTATTATTATATAATAATCTATAATAGCTGCTGGATATTATGGAATCTTTCCAGTTGAATGCGCAAAATTTCACGCTTGCCTTATATAAAGTTTTTTGCAATTTAACAATTTTTACTCATTAGGACGAATTCCATAACATTTGTTATCGTTATCACAAATGTTAGATGTTGTGTACCAGGATCTTCTGATGTTGTCTCTCCATCTAGGAAACATTCAAAGACTTTACAAGTAAGCTCTTTATTTTATGTATCAGTGTATATTTTTCTCACTTATGTGTTGGTCTATCTCGTCCCGTTCGTATTAATATTCCGGTATTGATATCTCCGTTCCCATTAAATTACCGTATTTTCGACCCGATTAAAATAATATTATGCGTAAGAAAACTTATTTAACGCACAGATTTATGCAATAAAATTTACGAATTTTCATTTAATCCAGTAGACTTCTGTCATGATCTTAAATTTGGAACATTAAACATAATGTTATTCTCCTCTATAGGTGTTGTCATGCCCCAGACACATTCTCCTTTCTAATTTTTGCTGATGAATTCATTCGATCTTTTAGATTTTTTCTTAATTAATCTTTCTCATATAGTAATTAATTCTATGGTAGGTATATACTAATGTGTCTCACATAGCCTTTCTGCTCATTCAGTAAGACGTCAGATTCTCCAGTGTTCTTTGTCTATTCATTTTAATTCCTTCCACAGTAATTCGTTACATACGTTTTCTGTTCGTACATGATTCGTCATGCCTGATTTCATCGTCTCGTTTATAATTGATGCGGTTTCGTTTTTTTTCAGCCTTAAATAAGGATACGGCCTGTTTTATTTTTGCATTCTTTGCTGAAACTGTAATGGATTGAATACACATATTACTTTCATTTTAGATTTTTATTTAACTTTTTAATATAGGATGGCCAAACGACTGACAACGCGTGCGAAATCTGTTTGATAACAGAAGTTCTGATGGGATAGGTAAGACATCAAACAGAACAAACCAAAAAGGTCGACTTTTAGTTTAACTAAAACGTTACCCAAGAAGCAAGTTGCTCAAAAACTACGATATTTGAAAACAATATCGGAATTCTAATCACTTCTCATCAAAACACCGTAACGAGAGCGCACTAACTTACGTGGGATTACCAATATTAACCCTTGAATCTTGAGAACATCGGTGCAACGATATTACAGTCTGTGTGAATTGTTAAAAACATTGGTGTATATATGCAGTGGGTCTTAGCCCACAAGAAATTATTTCTATCATGTATGGGGTTGTTTTACATTTTATACTAACCGATTTGAAATTGTATTAAAGATATTTATGAAGTCTCAGCAGGTTTAGGCATTTCGCAATATGCTTTAAATTCACCAATGAAGGAGAATAAATTTAGTCTTTCATTGGATTTTATTCAAAATATTTTACTATACGAATAATTATCTATGAATCTATGAACATCTACTCGGGGGAATTATTTATGTTGTCGAGGAACTACTATTATTGACACCTGATCAAGAGCACAAATCATATACGAATATTAGTTCATTATTAATTGCGATATGAGCCTTGGGCTTTATAGTTGAACGGATGTTGCTGTAAATAGCATGACTAGACTCATATATAGTGTAAAAGGTAGGAGAGACAAAGAAATTATTACCCGGTGCAGAAATGAGGAATATACAGAAAGCGTTTTTAAATGTGTTGAGACTTAAGCTGAAAATATGAAAGAAACCAATAAAATCCAACAGTGCACTTTCATGGAACTAAGTTTTCCGTGGAGATAAAATGTACCTTATTTATAGCAAGATATTTTTGATGAATAAAAAAAAGGAAGCAATCAGCAGCGGGAGTCCAACTAGAACAATTTGCTGAATACTGCAATTGCATATATACTTTCATGTAATTTTGCATTATTCTATAGAGGAACTAGAATCCTGATATAATTTTTATGACAAATTAATTATTTGCTCATTCGACTATAGTTTCCGGAATCCGGTATTGTTAGATGCGTACTATCAACTGTTGAACCATATTAAGTTATAAACCTGGATCACCTAAAGGCCGATATTTCATATTTTGCAGAACACCCCACAATGGTTTCAAACAAATTATTATATAGCTGAATATTACAAACGCTTAAACACGATTTCGCAGTGGGTCCATATTGTATAAAATTGTTGGTAAAATGTTGATAAAATAATTGTTTTTGCTGAGAAGTTGCGCATAAAACGATATTAACGGTTATTAATATTATCTTCTTGAAATTGTATTTTATTACGGTAAGATTTATCTCAAATTATAAGCACTGCCTTATAAATTCGTTTATTATTACGAATAATATACACTAATTAAAATAGCAAATTATATTTTGCTGGCTGGTGCATGGATTGGGAGATAAACATATGTGTCTCCTGAAATGCCCACAATAAATATGGCAGATTTGGGATGTGATTCTAGGTAAATAATTGAAAAGAAACGACAAGAGCCAATATATATGAATATATATATATATATATATATATATATATATATATATATATATATATATATATATATATATAAACAAATGATAATACATTAGCAACAAAGCTATACAAGCAACAAATCCAATATGTGCAACAAGTTAATGTGGAAATTTTTTTGACCAAATTATGTGTAATGAATGAATGTTCGTACGTACGTGCATATGTATGTATTGTTCATGCGTTTCCCAAAGGGAACGCGTTCAGCGCGAGAAGTTCACATGTTGCCGTGCAAGCGGAAAAAGTAACAAGAGGGCGAAAAAAAATATCACCGAGTATTTATAGTTCGGATAGCGTCCCCTAGTAGTTGTTTCAATAATTAGAAGGAATTAATCTGACAGATATATTAGTTTGTGCATTCTATTGTTTCGTAAACTCCTTGTGATTTATTTTACAGTGAACTATTTTATCTTAATTTACCTGTGAAGGTTTGAGTCATCTTTCTGAGTAGATTATTGCTTTATTTTTATGAAATTTAACAATTCTAGATAGTTTCTGGATAACTACGAGATATTCATTTTTTGTTTTCCTTTGACCGGCCCCAGAGTTTTGCGTAATGCCTTTCATCAGCATCAAATGCTCCATAAAGTTCTGAATTTTGTGCGTTCGTCTCTTTCGTAAAGGTCATTTTTCTTTCTGTTAATATCTTCAAAGTTAGATAACTTCTCCGTCAAGTCAGGTGATCTAACCGTTGTTCGACTTCATGTTAAAACCCAGCCGTACGCTTCTTTTTTCTGATTCCGGTAAGTAATTTGAAAAAGCCCATTGAATAATTTAATAAAATAAAAGAGAAGTATTTAAATTATCAAGAAATATAATTATAGATTTAATTAATTATTTCTTCAATACACGAAGTTTAAAAAAAAAAAACACCAAAACATGTACCGAATCGCACTAAATGAAATAAATTAAATTGCGGGATCTAAGAGCAGTATATTTAGCGACTTTAAACTTTTATGTAGGTAAAAATGAAAAAAGAAAAAATAGAAAATAATTACAAGAGAAGCATATAAACAATGAAAGTTGCATAGAAATATTTTGGAGTAATTAGTGAATTAATGTCATACATAAAACCTAAAACACGTTTAGGTAATTATATTTACAATTTTATTTCATACACAAAAATATTTCTTCAGACTGAAAAAATAAATTATTAGATAAAAGGGAATAATTAACAATGGGAGAAATTATTATATTTATAAATACATATTACTTTTTTTTTAATTTTTAATTCATGTCTTTTTCACATTCATTGATTACTTATCATAGTGGCTATGATATTACGAAAAAGGGAAAACTGAAAGTAGATTATTAAATTATATATGATTGGAATACATTAATTGCTAAAATAGAAAAATAAAAACAAATGAAAATTAAACATTTCTCTTCTGAATTTAAAATTAGCATTAATAGCTCTGTTTTCGCAAAACGTTCATGAGTTGACATACGTAAACAAATCTAGCTTAAATACAACTATATGATTTGTAATATTTTCTTTTAAATTTCTCCTACTGAATTTCATTCTGACATTCCTGGCATTAGTACTGAACTGCCTTGAGTCTAATCAAACAGCTAACTAACGGAAATTATTCAAACATTGTAGAGACTATATTTTGTAGCCTCACAGGTATAGTTTGACTAGACAGAGACCATAATAATGAAAAATAGAGGTATTAGTTATGAAAAGAAAGCAAGTTCACTTACTTAAAAACATTTGACGGAAAATGAAGTTGGAATGCATAGAATGTAGCAAAAAACTAATATAATGAACACCTAATAATTAATAAAGTAACTGTTGTGGATTCCGGGATGAAATCCTGTCTCAAATGAATGACAAACGCAGGAATGAAATATAGCAAATAAATGTATTGACGCAATAATACAATTGGCAATACGGTTAGTAGATCCAGAAATGTGGTTAGTAGCATAATAATATATATATAGTCTGGGAAATTCAGTATCGAAGTAGGACTTCCTTCTGAGTCTACGTGCTCGAAACTGGTCGAGTCCACTTGTATGAAAAAGGGGTGGACCCCATAACAGTAACATTGCTATTATGTAAATAATAAAAGATATACAGAAAGGTTAATGAACTAAATACGAAGACTCACAATCACATTGAAACACCGGTTCCTGTATGATGACCGAAGTTACGCAACCTCAAACCTGGTCAGTACCTAGATTGACGATCGCTTGTGAACAGCAAGTGCCGTAAGTAAATATAGGGTAATGGATCAAGGCACTAAATTGGGAATCGGAGAACCGATATCCAATTCCATTCGGGTTCGTTATATTCATTTACGCACTTGGAAAATGTATGAATCCGCCTCTTCTTCCTCGATCTATGGGTTAATAAATATGACGTGTACCAGTAAATTCCTTATTATCTCCAAGACTTTATTACAATGTAAAATAATTTCTGGCTTTAAAAGCATTCATATTTAATATAAAGATTGACGCGAGACTTGATGAGGTTGAGATTGTAGTAGTTGGAGAAGTATCACATTGGGTGTCTGTTCCCCAAAGTAGTATCTCTTGGTAAGAAGCCACCCAAGTGGAACTTCCTTCTTGCTAATAGAATACGAAGTGAATGAGGAGCGTTAAACCCTGTGAACAGGACATGGCGGATGTTCATTGTAACAATCTGAAATTATTGAACTTGGAAATGTAGGTTTTCAGCTATTTTTCAGTGAAAACATCAACACAGTAATGATAGACTACTTAGACTATATTATTAATGGCAGTAACGAAAAGGAAGATTGTATTTTCCAGCAATGGATTATAGATGAGAAACATCCAAATAAAGGAAGGTTTAATGGAAAACACACAGAGAAACGCACAACAACAATGAAATAAATCAGAAATAAAACACTTAAGGAAGCGAACAACGGGAATCAACGTGAATTATATCACAGAAAGGACTACATGTCATCAGACAGATCGCAACCGATAAAGAGATTTACCTCAACCTCGAAAAGTACGATGATACCAATGCGATTGTTTCTACTCATTCATGGATGGTTCAAAAACTGTAGATACTTTTAATGAGTAGTTTTGATCACATCAGAAAAAAAAAATCAGTCAAGCTGATCTGAGACTTCCTGCACAATAGAATATAAGATGGCTCTGAATAAAACAGAAAGGACTATTAGTGCGTTAGGCGAAGAGAAAGAGAAGAAATTGAAGGATAATTTTAGGCGGTAATGTACGCCTAAATTTGCTTGTAATATTTGGACACAAGAAAATTAAAAATTAACCAATACAAAATGATGTACCGCATGTTTTATAGATTATGTAAAACCATTTGATAAATTATGTCACAAAGAAGTGTTGGGACCGTTACGAAAATCTACTATATTTCGGAAAGTTATTAGAATATTCTCGAACTATAAATAGAATACTGAATACAGTAAATATAAAAGGGTAAAGAGAGACAGGGATGCGTCTTCTCAACAGATTTATTAAAGTTTTACTGTTGGGTGATTCTGACGGAATTAGAAATTGAAAACAGGATTCATTAATGGGAACAATAATTTTACATTAACTAATGTAAAATTATTATGCTGATAACACAGCGTTAGCAGCAGAAACAGAAAGTAACAGAAACTCCTACAAAAGATAAGTGGGAAGAATGGACAAAACACCAATTATAAGAAGATAGAATGTATGATTATCAGCAAAATGATGCTCCCAACATAAGAATTCGAAATTGGAGATGCAAAAATCAAGTATGTATAAAATGTAAATATATAGGAAGTACTTTATCAGAAGAAAGAAAATTCTACACAAAAATCCAATAGTGCATTTCTTTGACGATCCCTTCCAACAGCTAAACAAATATTAAGAAAAATGAAAACCTCTTTTGAAACAAATAAAATACTACATAACTGTTATGTAATATCCATTAAGAATGCTGGGTAATCTCATCACAGATGAAAAAGTCACGTGGCAACAGAAAGATAAACCTACAGAAAGACGCTGGGAATTCCGTAGATAGAATATATGTGGTACTACGAAGATTTAGAAAAGAATATAGAAGAACGAAACTTTAACTAACACGAGAAAGAAAGACTTGCATTGTGTAGGACTCCTAATGAGAAAAGATATACTTGAAAATTTGACACTGACAACATAGGGAGCAGAGAAGAAATCAGCTCATATCATATCTAACGAACGTGCGCAATTATGTACCAGGACATCAATTAGAGGAAAATACATTAAGAATTAGAAAAAACAAAAAATTGAGGCGTGACATGATCGCCCACATGCACAAAGAAAACATTACAAAGAAGAAGTAGAAGAAATAGAAGAAGAAGATGAAAAAGAAGAAGAACCCTAAATATGTGTATCTTATACACAATTGTCCTCATGAAAAGTTTTTATATACTTCGACCACAGTGAACATCATTTACTCATTATTAATTCAAAACAATCCTGAAAAATAATCATTTTGCCACTATCTCTCTTTAATATCTATCTATATATCGATCGATCTATGTTTGTGTGTGTGTGTGTGTGTGTGTGTGTTACCTTTAAGTAAACAGTTGTAATTATGACTTGCGATAAGAAAAAATATCAGGGTGTCTGGCGCCTGGAGATTGATCACGTAAATGCTTTGTCGAAAGAAGAATGACAAACCACAGATAACATCTTTGAACTAGTGTCAGGCTTTATCGAATTTGGGGCGGCAGGGAATGATCCTAAGAATTTTGAGCGAAGACGCCTTTATGTTCAATGTAAAACAAATATGTATGCGTATTCACAGAAATACGTGTCCAGGACATTCGAATACTCACACACACACACACACACATATATATATATATATATATATATATATATATATATATATATATGAAGTCCGACAAAAAATTATTATAATTTCTTTTCATACATTATATTTATAGATGCACTTTATTTAAGTAAATATTCGGTTTTTAATTAAACAATACCAATTGCATTTACAGGCCTGAAAACAAAAAAAAATAATTATAAGATATTTAAACTCAGTATCTTGTCAGTTGGTTTAACGAACCTTGTGTAAAATCCGACTTGTTGCCTAGATACACAACATATATATATATATATATATATATATATATATATATATATATATATATATATATATATATATGATAGATAGATAGAAAGATAGATATGGGCAGCAAATTTCTTTAACATTTTTCGTTACATATGACAGACAAGGAAAATATAATTAATTGTTTATTTAATTTTCTTGCGTTCTTACATCATTTCCGATTGGTGGGAGTTAGGCAGTGCGAAATTTTCCCCAAAACACTTTCACCTACTTGTTTAGCTATTTTAAAGAGGTCTTGTTTTAAGTGTTAATTTCTTTTCATGTTTGACTGTTAAAACGTTTCATTAAGCTAGTAACTTAAGTATAGAAGAATATTCGATTAACTTATGCCAATAAAACTGCCTTCATATGTAACAAAACACTTCTTGTAACAACATACACTTTGTCGCAAAAGAAAAATTACCTGATTTATTTAACTGGTTAAAATCCACACTTATTCTTATTGATATGCAGAAAAAAAGAAATATATATAGTTTGGAATATGAAACGTGAATATGTGGGATATCAATTTTAAAAAGCACATTTCGTTGTTTTTGGTGTTCAAATATTGGCAAACTGATGTAAGAACGATGAACTATGTCTTACTAATTTTCTCTTTTCCAGAACCTTTTATCTTGGTAAAAACAAATTCGATTTGTAATATACTACTATCTACTGGAAAATATAAAAGACAATTTTGCTATGTATTCTTCTTAATCGATCAAAAGAATTATTTTATCGCCGACATAACACGTAAATCTAACGAATATAGAATCCATCGTACTTGCCAGTTTAATTGTTAGGACAAAATATTGAAAATGGTTTTTGTTCATTTATTAATAAACAGTTATTGATAAGTATGTTTTGAATACGTCTAAAGAGATGTTTTTGATTTTATTTACATATGAATATCAGAAACAATTATAATATTAATCATGCTTCATTTGGATTCATGAGATTTAAACGAAACATTTTACTTGTTAGATCATAAGTGCTTTGGTTTAGAACATATGCGCATTTATCCACTAATTTAACATTAGTTTTATGGTTTATTTATAGTTTTTACAGACTTTCTAACAAATTCGCAGATACATGTAATTTTGTTTGACATAATTTCAAATTCATAAATATATAGACCAAGAGTCGGCAACCTACGGCTTGCGGGCGGGATCTGACCCGGAAAGGCATTTTGACCGTCCCGAAAGCCTGATTACCAATGACTCTATTTTTAATATGAAAGACGAGGCCTGCGACAAAAGGCCTGCTGTTATTTTCCTCTGATCAACCCAACCGAATTTGAATACTATGACCGCAAAAACACGATCAAATCCCAATCACTTCCATTTCAGCGTAAAAAATAAAAAAAAAATAAACATAAAACAAAAACTGAGAGCCGATTTGACCGACCGGCGACAGCTTCAAAAGGGACAATGTTGTCTCTGACGGCTTTCTATTTCATTCCTCCAACAGCGAACCCCCCATCGCTAACTCTTTCCACCTACCCTATGTAAGTTGCTGGAATCTTTCAATGGGCCATGTTCTTATCTTAACATACCCCTCTTCTTCTCAAACACGAGTCTTTCACTGATTTTTTGACATGAGCCCTGCCTCGACGCTGGCCATATGTGACGCTTTTTAAAGCTTATTTACTCTGTAAATAAACTGAATAAAATTAGAAATGTTTTAAATACCGAAATAAAATTCAAATGAATGTAATCAATGCTCTTCGTATTTACTTATTCAAAAAGAAATAAAATCAGGATTTTGTTTCGTTTTATTAATTTGTTTGAAAATTGAAAGTAAACCCAGAAAATATAAAATATATTGCAATTTTTGATTCCCGGATATAAACAAAAAAATAAATTTTTAGTGATTACAGATTTGATTTCCGTTGTTACTGAGCGAAAAGCGAAAGTCGCTATTATGATACGTATAGGTCTGTAGGAACCCTTCTAGTATTTTTCGTTTAATGTTAAAATTTGGAGTGTCGGGATCCCATACAATAACAAAATATCGTTACAGTGTTGCTCGTAATACATATTTGTTATGACCCTTGGCTACATTAAAAGATAACAGAAGCGAAAGGAACGATAAAGTGAAAGAGGCCAGGTAGCATGCGAGGTAGCAGAAATCTAAAAACAGTTAAACATACGCGCATTATGCATACATGCCTCGTGAATGTGTGGATGATACCGCATGTGTACGTACGTAAAGGTATATGTTTGCAACTATTTGTACTCGTATGTATGTGTATATGTGCTTCGTTTGTGTTTGATGTGTGTGTGTGTGTGTGTGTGCTTCGTTAGTGAAACAATTTTCAATAACAGTTTCAAACCTACACGTCATAATTTCATCCATTTCACTTCGGTTGATTTTTTTTTCACTTTGAAGTATTTTGACGTTCCTTGACGAAAAGTAATATTTGTTAGGTGTTTTTTTTAATTTTAGATTTTCTTTTGTTTTTCTGATTTCTCAATGTTCATTTTCATTATGGTTTTAAATATTTAGGTTTACAGGGGTCTGCATATGTAATTTTCCTTAATTTTTCATTGATGGCCTTCGTCTGCGACCCGTCATTATAACACGATCCGGCCCGCGGGTTCGAATGAGTTGCCGACCCCTGATATAGACACTTGTCAGGCTGATGATCAAACCATTGTTTTATTGATGTGGGAGTTAAGTGTGAATAATTGATATACTCTTCATTTATTTATCGTCTATTTAAAAATGTTAAAAACTTACAGAGAGGGCGAAAATTACTTGCAACTGCAATATATGATGGTTTCAATTCATGTATCTATGTTCATGGTTTGTATGTTCTTACACATAGAGTTACTTAGTCTTTGCTGAGACGTTTGTCAGCTATTATAAAATGTGTGGATTTCTACACGTTTTATAGCAGTGTATTTTAATATTTATCAATTACGTTTTTTTTTAAAAAAACGTTTCGGAGGCATTTTAAATTCTACTCTTCTACCGTCTTCTTCTAGGTTTCATGGTCCTTAAGGCGATCATTGGCTATCGACAATGTCCTGTAGCTCCTAATACTTTTTTCTTCTAAACAATTTTTTGTCACCAATGTACACAGAGAAGCTGGTTAGATAGTTTATGGTCTGAATCTATGTGTCCCCCTTCCTTTCAGTATGTCCTATAAGTATTATATTTTCAAAGCACTCTTTCTTCATTATGTGCGTTAGAAATTTCTGCCGCCTCATTCTGGGGTTAATTATAAGTATGCATGTTGTTGTTCGCTATTTCTTTAAAATCAGATCTTTTTTAACATGTTAAGTACACGGTATTGTCAATATTCTTCTATCGAACTACGTTTCGGATTCTTCAAGTCTTTTTCTTTATATCTGAGGAAATTGTCTCTCATGAATTGCAAAATAATCTATTTTTTATATCCTAGAAATCATATGTGTTTGCGTGTAATATCATTCCTTAAATATTACAAAGAACTTCTATCAGACTGGTATATCAGTTTTAAACTAATTTTCATTCCGTCTGTTTTGAATTGCGGGCGGCATTTTCATTCTCAGCTATAAGCGTGAAACAGAAGTGCTGATTTGTCATTTCCACCTATTGTTTGGGGTTCATTTCACATTGATATACTTGAGAAATAAATACAGCTTTCTATTTTCTTTTCTCCGCAAACTACCGTAGGTTGAATATCAGTGCGGAATAGCAGCCAGTGCATGACGAGGAAAAGACTGAATACAAAACGTTAGAGACGGAACCCAAAAAAAAAAAAAAAAAAACAAACAAATCTTCCAATAAATTCTGACACTGCACGGACAACATGAAAATAAAATTACACCTGTAATGTTTGTATCTTTTTATTTTAGCCATTATGTATGGTAGAAAGATTATAAAATGTACTTGGCCATGATAAATAACGTATAATCCATGTAGTATATAACAAAAATAAAGGAAGCTTTTTCGTTCTTTTTTAGGATAACAGAATATAAATATGAAAAAAATATATTCGGAAAAGCAACGTTGAAGATAAAATCAATTTTGCCATGTCGTCAGAACGTATAGTATTTAATGAAAGGTGAAAGTGTAAAAAAACAAAAGCCACAAAAAAAAACGTACACGTTCTGTGTGAATGAGGCGAATCATTTTAATCAGTAACATGTCAGTGTCTTTCGACAGAGCGCGAATTTCACCGAACATCCTCTGGCACGAAATCATGTCTGTTTTCGGAAAAGTAAGGAAATAAAACGGAAATTATATAAATGTAGCTTTGCATCAAAGAGATTTTCTGTAGTTTTTAAAGAACAGTCAGAGAATTAAATAGATACGTGACAGCAGGAATGGTAAGAAGAGAGGAAAACTAATTGAAGGAAAGTGAATCTTAACGGAGAAGAAAAACAAAGAATATATCACAGAAATTGAATGCATATGAATGTGCTTATGTGTGCTTATAAATGTGTCTGTATAAGTAAGAAAAATCACAGGAGACAAGAAAGAAATAACATCAATAGTATGTAACATAAGTATTTATTCGTGTTCTTCCTGATTTTGTTTTATTTTTTCTTCAATATTTCATTTGTCTTTTATTCTTATTCAAATTTTGTTTATCATTTAGCGACAACGCTATTGGCATGTCTAGAGTATTTGATTTTTTTCAACTTACCGCAAATATTTTTTGTCATATTGTCAGTTTTACGTCTGAAATTTTTATATAAACCTCCATGAAATGAACAATAATCATGCCGATTTCAGTTAAAGAATTATATATATATATATATTCTGTTTATTTATAGATTTGCAGACTTTCTAACAAATTATCACTCTTCCTAACAAAACTGATATATATATATATATATATATATATATATATATATATATATATATATATATATATATTTATATATATATATGTATATATATATAGATATATAGATATATAGATATATATATTCATTATTCGTTTGTATTTCTTCATATGTTCCATTTTACAGATAGTTTTCAGTTGAATAGGAATGTAAACGCATGCACACATTCTTATACATGTACACACACACACACACACACACACACACACACACACACACACACACATATATATATATATATATATATATATATATATATATATATATATATATATATATATATATATATATATATATATATATATATATGTATATATACACACACTTCTGTTCCTTCCTGACCTAAAGATGAAAGATATGACTGATGTTACATCAGTCGGGTTTTGATCCAGGCTTGAAGCAATCGGACGTCTAGCCACACTGAGTAGCAGTGATAATGTAAGATAAAATAAACAACAAAATAAAACACGTCCTTGTTCTGTGTGAATGAGTCGAATCATTTTACTCAACATGTCAGTGTCTTTCTACTTTCTACAGTCAGTCTGTGGATGAATATATATATATATATATATATATATATATATATATATATATATATATATATATAGTGAGAGAGAATTAAATAGATAGATAGAAATGTATGGATTGAATGAAGAATGGATAGTTATATTTTTTGCTTCTATGGTTAACTTGAGATTTATCGTATCGACAAGGACAGTGGAAACGTTGAAACGATTTTAAAAGTTGAATGTATTTGTTACATTCGGTTTCAAATAAAAGGCATTTGAGAAAATGCATATATCCATAAATCCATAACGTCCCCCCCAAATGTAGATTAAATAACAGAAAAATGGGTTCTTTATATTTGACTGTCAGTCTAACAGAACTAATTGATATACAGAACCTAGATCAAGCAAGAAAAATATTGTCATTCTCAGAATGTCATAGAAATTCACTGATAATAAAATGATCTCCTAAGAAGTGAATATATGAGACATTATTGAAATAAAAGGGTAAGTATACAACGTTAATACAGACGATTTGGTGTTGTTTATTTTAGATTTCTAATTCCCTTCACAATTTCTGTACTTTCCGTAAATATTGTCATAAATTGTCTAATGCTTACTGCTCTATAGATTTTGATATTTTTGTATATGAGGATAACACATCCCTATTGTATACACTTCATATTCGTGATATATCCATAATTTATCTGCCTTGGTTTAAGTTGAATGACTATTTTCTTATACTAGGTGTTATGTGGTATGTTCAAAGTTGGAATGTTTCTGCAGCAGAGCAGATGTTACATGCTAAACTAATAGTTAGGTGTGACGATTACGTTTAGCTTGTAACTGTTGCCTCAGGGTGTTGACTTCAATATCCACTTTTATATTTACATACGTTCTATCACTGATATTTATTACTTTGACCAATAAATATAGAATATATTAAAACTGTGTTTCATATATATATAATATATATATATATATATATATATATATATATATATATATATATATATATATATATATGAAGGAAGAGGTTGCAGTAGTTCCAACGAGAGAAAACTGAGTAAAAAGAAGGGTAAAGCCGCAAACGTTTTTGGTTGTAATGTTGATTTTAAAAAAATATTGTTTTATTAAATTATTTTAAATCCACATTACAAACAAAAAACGTTTGCGGCTTCTTCTTTTTTTATATATATATATATATATATATATATATATATATATATATATATATATATATATATATAAGAGAGAAAGAGACAGAGAGAAAGAGACAGAGACAGAGACAGAAAGAAAGAAAGATAGATAGATAGAGAGAGAGAGAGAGAGAGAGAGAAAGTTTAATAATGTTGTCTGATGATTGGTTAAAGCTTTAGTCTGACAATCATAATGCAATTTATTTGTAAACCCATCTAAAATTTTATAAAATTACGATCATAATTGTATTGTGTGAAGAGACACCTGAATTATTTCAGGTTTCCAGATTCATTATTCAGAAATATTTTTACTTCTGACAAAAAAATCTGCACAAATTTTCTTGTGTTTCTCGCTGTCCTCAAGTCCTTATAAATTATGAATTTAGTATGAATTCTGATCTGCTAAAATATATCGTTGTTTAATAAGAATTTAATTATTTCAAAATTTTATCTAGTAATACAGATTGTATATTTCGTTTTTCATATAATAAAAAATAGCGGTATTAAACTGTTTTCAAAAGATGAACTAAGATGTATAAGTCAAACACTTTCTTATTATCTGCTTGTAGTGGACTAACCATCCATAGATTTCTACATTTCTCAGTTTAGAATATTCATAGAGCTTTTATTCACATCATATAACAAGTAGTATCCAACTCAATCATCAGCTGAACTTGATAAAAATACATATATTTTCTACTGCTAAATTTGAAAAAAAAATATATTTCTCAGTTTTAAAATGAGCTACAATCATTCTTAACCAATTCACAAATATTGATTTAATTGTCTAATTTCGTATAAGTAATGAAGATATGGACAATTAACACTAAAAACTGAACGCTGCTCTTCAGAACATTGCTTTGGTCAATCAATACTTTGTTTAATGCATCGAGTTACATTGTTCACGTTCAATAGTCTTGGCATATTTCTTCATCTTCCTTTTATCATATTTTAGTTACTGTTCTCTTTTCACTGTCTCCATTACGTGGGCAAGGACCAAGTTCAAATTTATTATGTTACTAATGTCGAAAAGCAACGTCTTAATGCACATGGCTATTGTCGTGTTGGAATATACTGAAATATCTTGCGGTCACAGATATTACAATTTATTAGGACAGTGATTGAGGGCAGTCGAAATTGTTCCGGACAGTTATTTGGACAGCCGCAATTAATATTAGGTGGATGAATTACAATAAATGTTTAAATTTTAACTTGCCAATAAATCGTTTTTTTTTTTATAAAACCTGGAAATAGCTATTATAGAATTATTTCTTTGATGTTCGATATAAAATTTACTAGTTATGATTTTTTGTTTATTACAAGCATTTATACGAAATATATAACTATAATATATGGAATAGTTTGGTTTTGTTTTGTTTTGTTTGTTTTACGGCATATCAACCTCAGTGGGTAATTTAATGCCAACATTTTTTTTTATTACTCGAAATATTTTGGTTTCTTTTTGCAAAAATGTATTGCTGGTAATATTTTTCCTTCAAAAACTTATTCCTGGTAATATTTTTCTTGAAAAGTATATTGCTGGTAATATTTTTTTTTCAAAAAGGAATCGTTAGTAATAATGAATTATCGGTAATAATGTTTTACAAAGTATTTCTTGTATTAAAACCAATTTTTCTTACTTTCATAGTGCCTTAACCCCAGTTTGGTGGGGGTTAACTATTTATACATAGCTAGGACCCTAACAGCTGCTACCACCCCGGGTCAGGTTGGTCTTGAGATCACCAGCAATTAAGAGATGGTTCCACGCCCCCCAAAACCTTCTGATCAGAGGCCTTGCTGTCGGTCGTAGTTTTTCGTATTGCCCAGGACGCGGATGTTGTTTATCGTCATACCAAGAACGGGATATATGGAATAGATTGTTAATTATTAAGTTTAATAATTGTTAATACAGAGGTGTATACGAACGTGAATGTGTGTGATTGAGTCATTTATTGAAATGTGATTATATTAGTATTCAAAGCTATGTCAATATATTTTGGCAGATATTTACAACGGTCCATCGTTTGACAACGGATCAGATATTATATGACAATATTTCCCGTCTAAAATATGTAATGAAATTCTTATGGTTCGTATATATCTTATGATACATTATCAATTGTCTTGAGAAATTAACTACGGTTTCATTGCTTTTGTTTTGATATTTTAAGAGGTTAAAATTAAACTCAACGAATACAATGTCACTTTAACAAGAAAAGTACATAATATTTTCTTTTCAATTTTAGCTTGTAGGCATGACTTTCTGCCTTTATATATCCTTTTTGAATCTGTGTAATTAAGAACATATCTTCACCAAGACGTTGCGTGAAATC
The DNA here is from genome assembly GCA_903632075.3 of Acanthosepion pharaonis. Classification (NCBI taxonomy): domain Eukaryota; kingdom Metazoa; phylum Mollusca; class Cephalopoda; order Sepiida; family Sepiidae; genus Acanthosepion; species Acanthosepion pharaonis. The sequence goes on from CAHIKZ030001995.1 coordinate 129,058, forward strand.
TGTATAAAAATTGATTCTCGTTTCATTGACAGTTTATATTCCCTCATTTCTCGTTGCTTCATCAAAACAACGCAGAATTTGTGTTTGACAGCTGTCGTAATGATACAAGTAAAGAGTAAAGGTAAAAAAATGAAGTTTAAAATGATTAAATCAAGGTTCCTAATTCTTATTTAGACTGAAATATTTGACACATTTGTGGTACCTTGTGGGCGTTCGCGTTTAAAGTAGAAATATGCGTTTATATAAATAAGAATTTTCCTGCCAAATGTAATAATAATAATGATGAAATAATAATAAGAAAATGTACCTTCAAATCGAAATCTAAAAAATGTGGCACATAGGAACTTCAACAATCCCTGTTGTAGTTGGAGCCCTCGAATTGATTGGAAAAGATTCCAGTAGATTAATTGAACGAATTCATGGAAGACCATACCTCAAAGATTTACAAAAGGATTTTCTCAGACCACACCATACGAAGGGCTTTATCTATGTAAAATATTATTTTTGTTTTGTTTTTTTTTTTTGCTTTTGTTTTGTTGTTTTTTTTTAATTGGTCTGTGGAAAATGGCATGATGCCATTTCTAAACTTAGTTATCTGGGTGGACCCGGAAAGAAATGAGAACACAACAGAAATAAATAGAAACAAAATAATAATAATAATAATAATAATAATAATAATAATAATGAGTTAAACAAGCAAATAGTGGTAATGATGTACACAAGTAAATAGAGGAAGGTATTTACGAATATGTGAGACAAACACAGGTGCAGAAAAATATCCGATATAAATGGGAGAATGTAAAGGGAATGACTTTCGAGGAAACGGAAAATGCCAGTACAGAAAAAAATAAATAGAAACGAAAATAAATAAAATACGAGGATAATAGTGAAGTAGACAAGGGCTCCAAAATGCAAGAATGTAAAAGGGGTCGACTGAAACGAAGCCTTGACATAAATAATAAGACTGACGTATCAAGAGTTAAAGAGAAGACTAAACAAATTTAGGCGAAGTCACAGCGAATAGAGCGTTATAAAACAAGAAACAGATTCTTCTGGCAAAACAAGATCTTCAAAGAAGATACCAAGTAATTTTATCGAGAAATAGGAAAAGATAAAATAGTGATAAAATGGCCAATCTACTATGTAAGACGTCGAGTCGTTCTGGTGTAAGATGTGAGAAAACTGAAAAAAATTCTCAATGAAAGAACTACATGGATCTAACAACAGGAATAACACACACCTTTAGAGTACAAAAATGGGCGGATATCAATCATAAGGCCAAATTTAAAAAGAAAAAAATATATATATAAAGCATCAGGAATAAACCAAATATCCATTTAGTGGATAAAATGAAACTATCTAGCACCCACCAAGTCCTCGCATGGACATACAATCATATAACCATAAACCCAGAAAAAATCGCAAATGGCTCACATGGAGAGTAACAGACCTACTACAAAAAACAGAAGAGACACAGAACCGCAAAAACTATAGTTTCGTCATCTGCCTACCATCAATGTACAAGATCCTCATTTCTATATCATAACCGAGAGGACATAAAACTTTCTTGAGAAAAAAAGTTTACTTCCAGCAGAACAGAAAGGATCTAAAAGATGAAGTTACGTGTGCAAGTTTCAAATAATTATGAAAAAAGTAATATTGGAAAAAGTGAAAAAAAGGAAAAGAAATTTATCGATAGCATAGATCGACTACTGAGAGGCGTTCGACACTCTACTACACTCATGGATATTGAAGAACCTAAAATATACAGAATAGGCCAAACAACAGTTAAATTCATATCGAAAAGCATGAGAAAATGAAGACTACAGTAAAACTAACTATAAACGTGTCATTGGCAAGAGACAAGTCAAAATCAAAAATGGGATCTTCCAAGGAGATTCATTGTCACCACTGCTCTTCTACCAAAAGCATTAGCGCTATTCAACTGCCTACAGAACAACATTAGCTGTGAATAGAAGTCACAGAATGGCCAACTGAATCACGTATTCTACGTTGATTATCTTAAACCGTTTGCGAAGTATGACAACCAGCAGAAAAGCCCAGTCACCACTATTAAAATTGAAGATATTAAGATGGACTTCGGAATCGACAAATGTGCCAAAGCCAATTTCAAGGACGGTAACCTAACGAAAACTACAGATTTTGATATTTAAGAATCTATACCAAGATAGAAGACAAATACTTAGGAATTAATGAAGGAGACCAAATATATCAATCAATTATGAAGAAAAAGATCAGAGAAGAATATTACAGGAGAGAGCGCTTGATACTAGAAAGCGAACAAATGGGGCCAATAATATGAAGACTATCAACACCTTAGCTTTACACGTAATAAGATACAACTTAAAACATTATTAAATGGAATTTGAATGGTATTAAAAAAAATCGGACGCCATGACAAAAAAATGCTTACACTGATGAGAATGCACCAGCCGTAAGCAGATGGTGAATTGTTATACGTACCAAGAGCGTTAGGAGGTCAATGTCTAATCCAACTTGAAGTTTAAAACTACAACAATCGTATGGGAATCACACCACACAAAAGAAAATACCATCTCGTACAAATCGTAAAACACAAAATCCATTCCATCAAAAAAGAAGGTGTCCTCTTTAAAAAACAGCATAATATACCTAACACCTTAGCAAAAAAAAATAAGCGAATACCATCTATACCAAAGAAGTAAAACAGAAACCAAAATGATTTGACCGAATGAAATTACAAAAGACTGGGACAACAAGGCGTTGCATGACAAATAACTTTAAAGAACGAAAGAAGCAAATATGAACCAAGAAAAGGATGGAAATAACCCGAAATTCAGAATCGATGGTAAACATGGAACAGTCGACCGTTTTATCTCAGGATATCAGGAAATAGCAAAAACGAATGTACACAGAGGCATAACATGGTAGAGACATATGTGCACTGAAAAATATGCAAAAAGCCCAAAATCCAAACAACTGAGAGGAGGTATTAGCACCAGACACAGTTACACAAAATAATGATGGAACTCTCCACTAGCACATGCCGATCTAAACTGGCAGGAAAATAAATGCCAACACACCTGTTTTTATCATAAAAGATAATAAATTCCGGAAGTGTATACTTATTCTTATAGCTGTACCCTCTGGGAGAAACATTCCCATAAAAATTATCGGGAAATTGTCCAAATACAAGGACATGGAGATCGAGATTAACAAGATGTTGGAAATGAAGAATGAGACTGTACAAACAGAAATCGGAGCTCTTGGCTTCATGAGAAATTGAATAGACAACTTTTCTGAATTTCTACTAGGAACATCCATGTACTAAGAAAAGTGCTATCAATAAAATGACAATTCTCTTATGAGGCGTAAGAACATTGGTCTGGAGCCGGGTCTACAGGATACAAAGCAGGTAACATAACATAGACAAATAATAATAATAATAATAATAATAATAATAATATTGTGAGAAGAACAAAACGAAAAAGCTTATTAATACTGTATAAAAAGATTAATGTTCGAATAGATGTCGCAGAATATAAAATACAGAGAAAAATGTGACGAGATCGTTACAACTGGAGAAAACACTGTAAGATTAAGAAACATTTTATCAAAGGTTAGGAGTCTTTTTTACAGAAATAAATAAATATATTACATAGGAAATATACATCTTGGTAGAAAAATGACAGCGCAGACTTAACTCTAATTCTACACTTTTGATTAGCGTTGGAAATGAATTGAGCCAATGCGATAAAAAAAGAAATAGTTTTGCTATTATGTTTATGATTACATTTTTGTCGTTAGAAGAACATGCTATTCAGGAAGTCGGTAAGTACAGTGTAACCCGGATATAAGAGAGTTGTCGGGACCGGAGAAGAAGAAGTCTCTTATATCCGGGTTTGGTCTATTTTATATACATTAACACAGGCTCTAATTTCGGACCAGAGAAAATCTCTCTTATATCCGGGTTTCTCTTATATCCGGGTTACACTGTACGAAGAATCGATTTAGTAAGATTTGTCAGTTGAGGAAGGGAGCATAGCGTAACAGTTATAAGCGAAGTCAATTCAAGTTCCAGGTTCTACTAGAGCATTCACATTTAAAAAAAAAATGACCTTGAGAAATGCATAACTCCGAAACTCTTAACTTATTTTTTAAAAAAAGCTTTTGAGTTTACTCTCACTAAATCAGACATATGACCACCACGAAATCGTTAAGAAAAGAGCACAGCTTTATGAAAAAGACGCCAAACTTGACGAAAACAAAATTTTATCATGTAAATGCTTATGTTATTATTAAGGAACGATAAAATGTTTTTTTTTAATCATTTTTTGAAATTTTTTCCTTCTTTTTAGAATATTATAAATTTTGATTAAAAAAACCTTGTTTCTCTTTTTATAACCGGTACTAGTAAAATAACATAGACGATCTTTAGCACTTTTTTTTTTGAGGTATGACAGACATTAATTTCGAAAATATTGCAAAAATAAAAATAATTGTGGGATATTAATGAAACTATCAGAAACTATTTACAGATGATCAAAATTATCATGAATATTCTTGTTTTCATTAAAGTCATGGCAGAATTTTATTTTTATATTTATAACCCACCCAAACTTATTTTATAAAAACTCAAGAAATTCGATCGCATCGGGTTTAGTGATTACAATAGTTTAAAGCACAAGGCGTTGAGGAATGCAAATCATGTTTTTTTTTGTTTTTAATTGAACTTCCCTACCTTAATATCAGCTCTGAATTGTAACATACAAAACTCAATACAACAAAGATATTGTTTTATTTCAAATGCTTTTATTTGCTTTTAGTTGTTTTTTATGAATATGGACAATATTTACTGAAAGCAAATTTTTTTTCGATGAAAAATGAATTTTTCATACAATTATTTGTTATAATAGAATTTTATATTTAAAATGTTAAAATATTATAAAATTAGTTAAAAGCCGCATCGGGTTTCCTAAGTCTCCTTATGAGATAGATCTTTTTGTTTAGCGGGTTGTAAATTGTATCATTTTGACTAATCAAAAGATGCGCAGTAATTAAGAAATGTAATTTTGTGCTTATAATCGGGCTCTGATTATAAAGTACGGAAGGCCAACCTGTTTACATTTGCGAAATACGTGTCGAGAAATTAATTTGATTTTTCAACTGAAAAGAGTACCTACAAATATCAGTATCATCTTATGAAATTTATATGATCTTATTTTTATATTAATATAATTTATGACATTTTTTTCCATAAATGAAATATCAATATCAATAATAAAATGAATGGAAATACAAATAATACAGTAAAATTTAATAAATGTACATAAGATTATAGTATTTTATGTATACTTTTTATAAAATTTCATAAGAAAGATTCCTATAAATTAATTAGAGATATTTCTTATGAAATATGAAATTTAATCTCACTCTTAACAGTCTTATTTCAATTTCTTTAGAATATATTTTCCATAAAGCAACTTAAACGTAAAGGTGAAAGCTAAGTACAAAAAAATGCTGAAAGTTTTCCTTAAAAATAACGAGGTAAATAATTTGTTCAGTTAAATGTAAATTATTTCACTTTTCTCCTTCCGTAGAACAAATTAGCCTAACGGAATCCGTCAATATGTCATTCATCACCTGTCAAGTGACGCGAAAGTTTATGACCTGCTTAGTTTTATTTTCAAATTACATATTTTCGGCGGAGAATCTAAGTTAAGCTTGTTTCAAAATATTTTAAATAAACATAATAATTTCTGATTTTCTTAAATTAAGTTTTGAAAAAAGGATAATTGATATTTAAAAGAATTTCAAATTGAGATTTCCATTTTTTTTTTTATAAAATGGAAAAACATGATCAATTTTGCTGACTCAAAAAGAACAAGATATTTAACGAAAATTTCAGACGTTCTAGGATGGTTTAAAAAATGTAAAAAAAATACACCGAAAATACTTTGATCTTTCCTCTTAATATAACATAAACATTTAGACGATAAAATTTTGTTTTCGTCAAGTTTGCAGTCTTTTTTATCATGCGCTGCTCTTTTTTTAGTCATCTCGTGGAGGTACCTAATTTAGTACATTTTGCGCCACTGTGGTCACCGCACGTCTCTATTTTAAATGTGATCCATGATGACATTCAAGGCAAAACATTGCAATACCTTAAGCACCGTGGATGTTTAGGTTGCCACAACTTTCCTCTCAAAATTTAATTCACCCACTGACAAATACGTTGAATTCTGAAGCGCAGCTTCTATGGCCGAAGTTAGCCAATGACCGTTTGGCATAAGTGGATGGAGAGAGGCGTCCCCATTTACTAGTCGGGTCGGGAGAGCCTTCTGAATACACTCACAAAGTTTAGACGGCAGGTCGATGCCATTGACCTACTGTATGTGGGCTTTTTGGCGTCATGTATGAGTTGGATGACGGCCGCTGAGCAGTACATATCGGCATCTCAATTCACCTGATTAAAGCAGCATCAACCGCTTTGTTACATAACTACTCTGACGATACGCACCTCATAAACGGTCTAAGAAAATTACATCTGTAAATTCGAAATTGTGTAGAATGAAACTGAAATGCATTCGACAACTGTTCCGCAAAAAAATGTAGATATTAAAGGAACATAATTCTCTGTGAGTTATACCCGTGTATGTGCGGATTGAATGTCATTTCAAAAGATTATATTGTTAGATACAGAGTAGATAAACCTATGTATTTTAAAGTCAAATGTTTTATACATGCAAAATTTAAGATTAAATTAAAAATCTAATGTATAAGGCTATAGTTCTGGCAGAAGTAAAATAAAATACTTAGTTTTATATGAGTTACTGTCTTTAATGAATCTGGTTAATAAATTTTCTCTCACAAACAGATGCAAAGGCAATAACTCAAATAGATTTTCATTTCGTAAATTATAACTGAATACGTGAGACATGTTTCGATTATTGATCGACAACGTTGCAAGGACAATCGTCACATAAAAGAACAAGATTATATAAGCTCTATATCCAACTAGATAAAAAAAAATCTCAAGACATATATATTAAACACTGTCAATGATAATGTAATAAATTACGCACCAGATAAGTTTCAATAAAAAAAAATATATGAAGCTAATGATATATAATTCTTCATTTGGTTGCTATATTTAGGGAATTATATGAATAGAGAAATTCAGAAAATGTAAGATACACGTTTGACTTTAATATATATGTATGAAATCGGCGTTTATATATATGTATGTCGACAAAATCGGAAATTTGAAGCTAAAATTGACTTGCAAACTTTGTATATCTTCGGATGATTGATTGCCTATTTCGAAATTCGCAAATACATTTATCTTCAAAATCTGCCGATATGTCTATCCCTTAATATGTCTGTCAATATATGACTCTATAAAAGGCGCCATGTATCAGAGTGTGAGTTAGAAAAATGATGAATTTCTATCTTTACTCACTCCTTCCACATTCTTTCTTCCTATATCTATGTATCTATCTTTCGCAGCCTCACTTAAATTGGTGACAAGAATACAATAAAATTTAATAATATTTTTTGTTATATCTTTTGTCATTTTATATTTGGAATTAAATCCTATTTTATGCCCTTAGCAATAATTTAAAGATACTTTTACATTTTACTACTTAATATATTTTCACATCAGTCATTTTTAAAGACATCATTTAGACGTAATTTTACACTTGACTTGATGAAATAAATAAATACAGTTTTTAATAAAGTTATTGTAAAGAGCAAGATAGTTTTCGCGAGGTTGTAACGATTCATACATTTAATTGTCGTACAATGTTGACTAATGAAATATGTAGCATTTAGAATATATAATAATTTGTGTGAATTTTTTCGCTCATTAGAATAACACGGTATTGTTTAACAAGGAAATGTATCAAGTATATAGGTATTTAAACTCAAGAATATTGTATATGTAATATCTAAATCCCTGCAGCCGATATAAGAAGCTTATCATAATACTGTACATTCATTTATTAGTAGAGATAGCACGTGCATTATACCTTGCTCTTACATCAGTTAAAAAAAATGGACCATTCCATGTTCAATGGGAAGGAAGATATGGGAAATAGCATAACGGAGACCGTGTTTCGTTTTGCTGAGGAAAAAATAAAGTATACAAATAGGAAAAAAAAAGAAAGAAAAAAAAGAACGAAAGTAAGGGTCGATAGTCGATGCGATAACGATCTCATTCAATTTTTAATTCTTTCACCACAAGCAAGGCGATACTGCCACTACAACGCAAAGTGTACTTCTCTGTGCTACGTCTCTTCATGTTATAGGCGATTTTGGCTGTCCACAACTCAACACCTCTTTATCTTGTGTGGCTCTTACCATTTTTTCCCCTTTACTACCCCCGACCCGGCATATCGTTCTGTAAGAGGCTCGCTGTCTTCATGTTATAATGCTTGCATACGTTCGTAGTTCCGGTTAAAATATTTAAGGATAACATTGAACAAGAGATTAGTGAAGAAATACATTTGTCACATGAGAGACATGGATTAATAATACAATATTGGTAAATACCGTAGTTCAGTAAGGCAAGGCGTGCGTCACATCGCAACGCCTTGCAACACCTTTGTTCTTATGAGTAGAAAACTCTTAATGAATAAATGAGTTTATGTTCAAAAATAAGTGTATAGTATTTCTGTCGTCTTCTTCACAACACCTACATTTTTAAGATACACATTCTCTTTTAAATACGTATTTTCTTCTTTTGAGTTTCACTTCCAAAACTTCCCTTGGGTTTCTTTGTTTCTTTTACTAGCACGGCGTAGAGTTGTCAGATTTAAATGTGTCCTAAATCATCCCCATTTGGAAATCTTTAACTTAGGCTTTTATTACCTTGACAGATATTGGTATTAATTGGTTTAAATGCATTTCTTTGTCTCTAAATTCTTACTTGTCCAATAAAAAACAACCTGACAATGCGTTTTATTATTTCACTACATTCCCATTTCTTCTCCTGCATTGAAAGAATTCATAGTTTATTTCAAATTATGCCAATTTTTTTTTCTTCAAAACACAGATTTAATTTTATTGGCAAATATAACATCCACTGTTGTCTTCCTCGATTCAGTATTAAGGTTACGGGTAGTCCATAAATTCTTAAAATCTGTGGGAACATTGCTTCCCCCGTGTCCTCGCCGGTGGATTTTTTTTTTTTTTACCGCGCTCTTGAATGTATCAATGAAACATTCAGCCTGATCAATTGATCGGGTGGAGTTCAAGGAGTGCTGTTACATATTTAATTACATAATATTTGCAAAGTTTTGAAAGACACTCGTAGTAAATTGCGTACAATTATCAAACATTATCGTATGTGGAAAACATGAAAAACTGAGAGTGATATTGGAATTAGGTTTTCTACACATGATTATTACAAGCCATTTGGAAAATCTGTCGACGACAATAAAATGATAATATGCACTATTCGAAGGTTCCACGTAATAGTCATGCAAACTAAACCAAGGCCGCTTCACTTATCTTTTAGAAAAAAAAAATTATCTCGTATCCATAAATTAAAGAAGGAATCATCATCTTCTCAAAAGTTTCCCTAAATTTATGGATTAATCTGGACAAACCATCTCAGTGTACGAATTTTTTTTTTAATAGTAAAACCTCCATCTTAAAATTATACTTTAGTAAAATGCTTCCCCTACTTTTCAACCTGTTTTTTTTATCTGCCGTAATATATTTTAGGACGAAAAATAGACAATAATGGGAGGTAATCATTTTGTGTAGTAAATGCCCAATTCTGTATGGATTTCAGATATTTTTGCTGCATAAAAAATAGCTAGTCCGTCTTTTGCGAATTGGCTATTATCATTTCCGTCGCAATTATCCTTTTAGATGCATGGGCAACACCTTTTATTTTACCGTCTTTCAATTTAAGAAAAATAAGTGCTAAAGTGCCATAATCGCTAGCATTTGGTGCTACTGATATTTCTAAAACAGGATTGAAATGCGTTAACGATAATTCAGATGTTAACATGTTCTTTGTCTTCAAAAAATATTACTTTCATTGGACCAATTCTTCCTCGCACGTTTTTTAAATAATTTATATAAAGGTTGCCTCGGTTTATATATGCTTGATACATACAGATTCTAATAGCTTCCGAGTCCGAGAAATTATTATAAAGTAGCAATACATATAGGGATATGTATATTTTTAATAGCGCTCGCCTGTCATGGTTTTGTCTGCGATTATTAACATCAATTAATTGTCTAAATTATTATACATTACTCCTGAAAGATTGATATTTCTCTACACTGATTAAAAAACGTAACGTTCTCTTCTCCGGAATACTTGTTGTACTGTCGTCTAGTTTCGTTTATTTTATCACTACACCGTCCACATGTTAAAATGACAAAATCGAAGTCAGATAGCATCGTGTCTATTACTTACTCGAAAATGCTAGGTGATCCTTTGACCCCAAACAATTGAAACTGTATAGACCGTTGCGTGTGGTAATTAATAATTTCCCACTTTTTTATCTACTTCATTTTGTGTGTATGCGTCTGACAGGTTAATTTCTGAAAATAAAAGATTTTCCACCAAGAAAAAAAAATTATTGTGAAAATATTGTGGAACCTTCACTAAAGCAAACCGTAATGGGTGCATGTGGTGTATCAGGAAAAAAATGTTTTCAAGATAAAATTGCAATGACACGTGTGCCCGTAAAGTTGTTTTTTTTTATTATTATAGTAATGTCGCTGCCTATGTCCAACTGTAGATTTACTTCAGCGTTATTCATCTTAAAATTGACAAATGTTCTGTTCTGGGCCTCATTCAGATTATGAATTTTTAATATATCTTTTACTGTATTAAAATGTTTTACATATTTTCGTTGCTATCATTTGCAATGACTGTCTATAACCTAGTCTTCTACACTTGTTTCTCTGCAGTAAAATTTGTTACCTTTGGTTACGCTTTCTGCACTTGTGTAGAATTTCTTCAAGTTTATTAGGTATGTTTTATTAAATTTTGAATTTTCTTACGTTCTTAAACTATTATTTATAAGATTAATTTTTAGGTTCTTTAGTTTTATGAGAATGTGAGAGCGAATTTCAGAGTCATTACTCGAAGGTATTGCTTGAATAAAAATTAAACATGTCTGAAGAGAATTCATTCATTTAATGTTTTCCATATTTGCCAATACCAGCATAAGCAAAATATTCGCCAACTTTTGTCAGATTTAAGTACAGCAAACGTGTATGAAGTAGGGAGCTTCTTTCAGTGAAATTTTAGAAACAATTAAGCCAGATTCGTAATATGTAATATTTCCTTTTTTTAGGTAATGTTATTACAGTATTTTTGGTACTCTGAAGTACACAATTTCTTTAAGACTAAACGTAATTTTTTTTTCTTGCCAGTCCTTGCAATTTGAAAAATTGTGGAAAATTTATTTTTACTTTCTTTAATACGAGAGAAACGAAACGCATTCCTTAGGGTTATATAAAAATTCGTCAACGGAGTTGATTTTGATGCTGTCGTTCCAATAATGTTTTTTTTTCTTTCAGATAGCGTTTTTTTTTTTTTTTTTTTTTTTACCACGCTTTAAGTTCTTAATGTTATGCGTTTTTCAAATACTTGATCGAAGTTAGTACAAAATTCCTTACAACGGCACTTTTTTGTGAGATTCGAAACCTCATCTCCACACTTTTAATGAACGTATAAGCTCGCATCAACAAGGCTGAGAATCATGAAACGCATATTTGAAAAAGGTGTTAAGAACGTGGCGGAAAGATAGAGCTACGGAACAAATCTTAGACAAAGTCACTGCTTAAGTCTCACCCGAAAGAAAGAAAACGAATCACTTTACTATCCTTATTTGTATTAGAGTGGTTACTTAAATATTATCGCTTCCAAAGTTATCTCAAATGAACATCTTCGTATTGGAAGCAGATTTCAAATTACAGTCTGCATTGTACAGCTGCTCACGATCAATATCAAAATATTACCAAATTAATACAGTAAAAGGGGACTTATCCTGGATGCAATATTCCTACAACAAAAAGAAATACAGTCAATAAAAACTATTTTAGATTTAATAACCCGCATCTTCATATGTATCAAAAATGAAAAAAACAAAGGACGCACGTGTCATTGCCTACATCACAACACTTTTCCTACATCACCACAGTCACTAAAGCTACGAAGCTCACCATTAGTTTATACCTACCCTGATGATGACTTAGGAAAGTCGAAAACTTGGACCGTTTTCCATTCCGAAAAGGGGCATTGGACATTCCGAAATGTCTGACGGAATTTCTTCCTTTTCAGATAAGATTCGTTATTTTAAAAAGTCGATCATTAATTACAAAAGTTATTAATCTGTAAAATATTAATTGTCGTCTTTCCACTGTAGTATATCGGATTGCATGATTCAATAATTTTTACTATGGCCTTGTTATTGTATCAGACATTGCTCACACCTAACTTATATTTAAATGAGTTTCTGACGTTGCCAAATTGGCAACAATTGTGTAGCAAATTAGGCGTAGATCAGGAGCAGAGATCCTCACGTTTACCTAGATGAAAACACAATTGTGCGAAGAACGCTATTCTGAACTAGGAATTAGTGTAAAATTAAGAGATAGCAGAAAAGATGTGGACACCGCTATGGGCAATTTCCAAAATCCATGGTCGTTTAGCGACGAGGAAACAAATGAACATCAAAGGAATACAATTGCTAAAAAAGGCCATTTGATGAAGCGAATTGCTATACGATCAATACAAAATTCTTGTACGAAGACATTATTTTCTCACTCTCTCGCTTATGCATCCACCAAAAAATACCATTAGTGGTGACCGAGAAATACAGGCATACACTGGGTCGGCTGGCTGTCTACTTTGGCCCAGACGAGACTGTCCGTACTAATAGCATCATTTGATTTCCTATCCGTTCGACAAGCTGACCTTTGGTACTTATTTATTTTCCGTCTGGTTATAGGCACATATATAGATCCGCTTTTTAAAATGCTACTAGCTTCTCATTGGCTCTCGGATTTTATCCTAGTTGTGAAATATTTCTGATTCGTTGATCGAACTATCTATTTTTAGACAAGGTGTAATTTTGGTTTTCCTGTTATTTACTTATTCCCTCATCACCAAAAATTTAGTGCGAAGCCTTACCTGGTGTAATGGTAAGAAGCACATAACTTGAATGTTGTATTCTTGATTTAAAAGTATACCGTTTAATAATCTGGCGTTCTGAAAATTTTCTTTAGTCATTCTCTCGGTGCTTAATACAGTTTTGAATATTTTTAGTGTTAAAGTACAGCTTCCACTACTAAAACAATTGTGCCAATGTATATAAACATAATAGTAATAAAAGTTATTATCGGGTGAAAAAAACAATTTAATTACTTGCTTTACAATATTTTGCATATATACAAAACAATAATAAATATTATTTGCCTAGAATGAATGTTAGAATTATTACTGTTTTAGGAATTAAAATATACTTTATATTTTCGAAAGAGGAAATCTCATATTTTATAATATTTATGTGCAAATATAATGTCCTTCAAAAAGGGTTGAAAATGGCGTATAAAACAAAACTATTTTGACACAAATATACATTTATGGATAAAATGATCCCAACATTTTCATCCACTGAAGAGAGACAAAGATTAATTTGTCATCATTTGATTTTGATTTACTTGGATGTTAACGAAATAACGAAAATGTATTTTCAAATTTTGATTGTATATTGCTGTATTATGGCAAAATATATCAAAATCTTTGAAGTATTAATTTTTACTTATCCACCAATAAGAAGCAAGCCATTAATATCGGCTTATAAATCGCGTTTGAATCTACCTTACAATTATGTTGCAGTAGTGCTTGTTGGGTTTATGTAGAAAACACGTGTCTCTTGGTATTAGTTTTTCCTAACAATTATTGCGGACTCGAATGCAAGTCTATGTAAAAAAATAATAACACGAAATAATATATATCAAACGACAATGAATGTATTAACAAAAGTATTACAATAAAAGAAGAAAACATTTTTAAAAAAAACTAGTGTGTGTGCGTGTGTGTGTGTGCGTGTGTGTGTGTGTGTATGTGTGTGTTTTGGGTGGGTGGGTGTGGTCTGACGTGAAAGACATTTTTGGGAAACAGGATAAAATGTCAAAAGAGAAAAGTGTGACTTTGAAAGTAAACGTACACCAGCCGGGGATATATTTTTCTCCCATGCAACTACATCTTACATCCCGAGACATAAAAAAAGGAAAGAGTCCTACTGAGAATATCATTGCCTATTGATAAGTTTAAGAAGATTCCCCTAGCAACGGTCTTTTTGGGAAATTCAAGTGAGATAACACACAGATATTTTGCAAATGATCTAATCCCTTTAGATCAATTACGAATGAAAAGTGAGTTCAATCCTCACTGGTTACTCGATACATTCAGTCTAGTGCCACATCTATGCTACGCTTAGTGAATCGATAATTTGCAAAACGCCCGACATTTTAGAATATAATTATGTCTTTTTAAAATCATTTTAAATCTTTATTAAAGTCATGAATCCATTCGAGGGAATATATTGGCATAAAGATGGTAGCAAGTACAAATGATTCATTCAATTTCACGTAAAATAGAAACTAAAGCTGTATGAAACTTTTCCTGGATTTAGCTAATTTAGAATGTATTTTGTCGTTAATTGAATTTGAATATTTCCACGTTGCTGGCTAATCTTATTTTGCGTTTTATTTGCCTGGGTTCATCAGTCATTTATTCAATCAGACTTCTATATATAACTAAATTATATTTACTACTGTGATTAAATTTCTTTTGTTCATAGTTCCTTTCGCAATCTCCTCAATTTTCTTCATAACAATAACTTCAACATCCTTTTACAAAGTAAATTTGTTTTTGTTTTGATTTTTATACACCTCTCTATATATTCTCTCTTTAATAATACTATTTTTGTTTTAACACTTAAGCCCACATCCCATTTATTTCTCATTTTTCTTTTTTACTTTCCTTTTCTCTCTTTTACTTTCCTTTTTCTCTTTTCTACTGTATTTTATATTTCCATTTTTCTTCCTGCTTGAATTAATTTTCTTTAATTCCTTCTCCTCATATTTCTCTACCATTTCTTGATTCTCGTTTGTATATGTGTGTGTTTCAAGTTTTTTTTTTATTTTATTTTATTTTTTATTAAGCACGCAAAGCATTAAGTGTAATTTCATTTATAAAACTTATTTCGTCTGAGTTCGACTTTGTCCGAAGTATATTTATATTATATACTTACAAAGTTAATGTTCTTCCTTTGTAATTGCATAGTAATACATTGTTGCATTTGATTGAATTCTGAGAGCCCATTTTCCATTTTTAAGTTCATAAAGAACAGTATGTTTTCACAACATTTTAATAATAATATAAAATAAAATATATTGAAAAAAAAAAAACTTTATTTCAACAGAAACAATTAGAGAAATCAGAACTACGTGGAAATTAAAACGGGAATATAACATTAACCGAGGCATGAATCGTTATAAACGACGCAAATAAATCATGATTAATAAAAATAATTCAATCATTTTTTTTTTACTTCATGACCTTTACAGAATGACTTGTACAAATGAAATGATCTGTGAAATTTTAAAAATATAATTCCGATTTATATGATTTCCGTAATTACAAATATACGAAAGACAACCAATCACACACGAAAGAATGTGTCATTTAATTTTCAAAGGAAATATAATTTTATTAATTTCTCTTATTTGATGGTGGCAAGGAAATAAATTTAATCTGCGAAAATTACTTTAGTTCTTTGCAACTGATTTTGAAGTACTATTAAATATGATAAAATGCATTGCTTGTTGGTTTAAAGTACGGACATTAATGTTATGTTTATTCGTCATAAGCGCATGGCAAATAATATGCATCAAATAATTTCCTCATGAATTCCTTAGTTGAATTAGTAGAACGGGAATAAAAGCTGTACACTTCAGAGGTTAAGCGTTTTCTTATCCCGCATGGTTTTATTTAATTATAAGTTCTTTAAATTTTATTGGCAGCTGTTCCTATAATTCTTTCAAATAAGTTATTCGTTCTATGCATATATGTGCTCAAGATGTGAATGCATAATATTTACATTATTCGAACTATTGTCTTCATTTTGTCGCCATATTTATATAGTAATAAATATGGCGACAAAGATGAGGACAATAGTCCGAAAAAAGTAAATAGTGTACAAAATACCTCACCTCAGAAATAAAGACAGATACTGAATGTGAATGAATATTGAAATATTGAATCATTCAAATGGCACAGTCACTTATCAAATAGTGTAAGCAGTTAATGTACTTTTTTATCCGGCATTATTTCTTTTTGTCTTAAAAATTAATTTTAGGCTAAATATTTGTGCGTAGAGATACATGACATATCTTGGTTTTAAAGAATTTAAACGAAATTTTGATTATAGAATATTTTCCTATCATCAGGGAGAGAAAATGTATTCCCGTTATCCTAGAAACCTAATTTTATTCTAAAAAAGAAAAGAAAAAAAAAGAAAAAGAAAAAAGAAAAAGAAAAAGCAGTAACGTAAAGCACAAACCTAGATTGAATTCATTGATATTCGCAGTGCATGTCGATCTTCGACAAAAGGAACATATACATTAATAAAGTGTATGATTATTTTGGCCGATTGGCGTTAATTAATATTTTCAATACAGAATAAAATAACATGTGTTAACTCTACAATTAAGTCCATGGTAATGAAAAATGAAATGTTTTCAAATAAATTCCAGATACGTTTATGATAGTTTCACAAAATGTATTATTTGTAATGATTAAAATATTTTCTTTGTTAATTTTATGTAAATTTGTTTCAGAATTTTTTGCTTAAATATATTATATATATATATATATATATATATATATATATATATATATATATGGAACAAGATATTTAAGTGATGGATTTACTTTCATGCATGATTTCAAAACTGGTTTTAATGCTTTCCAAACTGCTGCCAAGAGATCTTGGGTTGAATCATACAATTTAGACAAAACAGTTCGCCACTTGTTTCTGAAGTTCCCCACTGGTGATATGCGTGTTAAGTTCAAGACGCTAGAGGACGTATATCTGGAATTGTCCGTCAATATCTGAAAAAAGAAATAGTCCAAAATATCACGTCAGTGTGTGAGAGAAACTTTTCAGATAAAATATGCCAGCATTTGCACAATATAGGACTTCCTTAATCGTGAAATTCTGAAATTCTGGATTCCCAAGTTTACATTAATGCGATTGTTTTCGGATGCCTCCGACTTGGCTACAACCGATAAAAACAGTTAAGGGGACACAACTCACTACCTTTCAATAATGCATGTTTAAATGAAAAAAAAAATACAGTTACTGTTAAATTACAAAGTTAAAAAAAAAATTTTCCGTGTTTTAAACTTTACACATATAATCCGGAGCAAAATATATCATGCCACAACGTCAGCAAATTAATAAAAAAAACAAACTTTGAGTCATTTCACAATGAAGGAAAAAAATCATAATCAGGAATCATTCTTGGATATGCTAATAGCTTGTCCGGATAATGGGTCCAAAACATCCGTATAACACAAGCCAACATTCATCGGACTATACTTCATGTCCACAGTTTGAAGTATTGGATCGTTCGATGTATTCGATTCTTTGCTGTTGTGATCGAGATTATAAACGTGAAAGGAGCCGCCCCAAAAGTAAGACCGGAGGATCATTAGAATTCCAATGTAAGGCGTGAGGCCATGAAATCGGTTATGGCTGATCATGTACGGAGTGAAAAGGAGGGGACGTTAGGCTGTAGATGAAGTGAAAATAATGGACAAAAAAGAAAACTTTATATATAGTGATCTGAATGAATCAGCATTTATACAAGGCTATGAGGATTCCTTAGTAGGCAGAACACAGAAGAAACAATATGTTGACCGTTAATAAAGAAAGACAGCAAGACCTCTACAGCAGCAGCAGCAATCAAGATATGACGGGAAGCAACGGCAGTCAAAACATGAAATTCTGTTGTAGTCGCAGAAGCTGTAGCAGTTACATCATTAATCAACGAATAGGATAGGTGTAAGAGGCCACTACATCAAATTGTCCCACGGGACAATGGGCTGGTCGATTAAAATGTCCGTTCATAAATTTGGTGACATAGTGTTCGTGGTTTGGAGAAATTAAATAAAGAATTCAGTTCAGAATTCCCTGTAGGTTCATCAGATCAATAGTCACCTGAGGCAGGTCAGAGGTTACAACCGCCAAAACGTTATCCTAACAACGAAGATTCGGACAATGTTATGAATGTAGGTTGTGTAAATAATTTTAACTGCTCATCCTGAAATACATTCTGTTTGCTTATTCCTTAAGCTGATCACATTTTATTGATGTTTTTTTTATTTGTCGTTTATGTCGAATGCATCTATATGTGAAGTCATTTTTTTTATATTTCATGGGGTTATATTTTGCGTTATTGGA
This sequence comes from Acanthosepion pharaonis, assembly GCA_903632075.3. NCBI lineage: Eukaryota > Metazoa > Mollusca > Cephalopoda > Sepiida > Sepiidae > Acanthosepion > Acanthosepion pharaonis. Next base: position 147,570 of record CAHIKZ030001995.1, read on the forward strand.
CAAAATTAGTCGGATTTTTTGTTGTGTTGCTTAGATATATTTGATTTGATCGAACTATTATCCGATAAATGGTCTGTTAATCAGCGCGATAATTTAGTGATTGGGTAATCAATATGTGTGTTTTTAAATATTTTTTTATCTTCTAATCAGAGATGATAAATTTAGATGTTTTTATTTTTTCAATAGTTAATTAGTATAATTTGTTTATTTTTGTAGATACGTTATATGAATAAGTTTCTTCTAAATTTTCTACTAGACTTTTCTTACTTTCTAGTTTGTTTATGTAGAATAGTTTAATATTGTTTTTCCAATGTTGTTTGTATTGATTTTATTTTAACATTTAACTTTAGTTAAAACGTCTATCAAATATGTGGTGAATGTAATCATTGTAAATATTCGTCTTTATTTATGTTCAACTATTGCAATTATTTACAATAGTTAAATGTTTGGACTGTAGGATAAAGGGTTCAGTTCAAAATATTATTCACCTGAAAAAGGCCGGAAAGCAGATTGGACGAAATTTCGGGAACATGGCAAGTATAATGAGGACAGCAGTCCGAACAATGTAAATAAGGTATATAATTGTTAATAATTGTTTTATATTTTCGAATTATTTCAGTAATATTTTACAAGTAGACGATATGAATAGGTTTTATTTATTATGTTAAACATGACAGCTATTTATGTAACTGCGTACATTCACTTTCGTTTGTAAGCAAGCATGGGTGCAAAATTATTGATTTTTTTTATAGACAGAGGATCTAACGGTCATATTATTCTAATCAACTATTACATGTAAAAAGAGGGATGTGGTTATTTATGTTTGGTTCTTATGGGAAATTATACTTACTTATTTTCGAAAGTTGTTATTAAATCATTGAATAATTCTGCGTTGTCTTTATACTGTTAATTTTGTTCATATTTTCTTTTTAAAAAAACTTGGTTGACATGTAAAATTCTTTTAGTCATGGCTCAATAGCTGACCCAATATGAATGCCGTCCATGTCCGGTGAAATGATTCCGTGTCCCTCCAAATATATAACACCGTACCCTCATTCTCGTACTTTTTTTCAATTTTCATAATGTAGTATTCATATAAGATACAACGTTATTTTTGTAACCTAATTATATGCAATAATGGATCATATACAATATTGCTGAACAGTCAATCAAGGAAAATAGGAAATAAATACAATATATCTAAATACATGCCATAATAAGTCATTTGCACCTAAATAAATCAACAATGTTTTGCGTCAATTTTTAACATTAATTTGAAATTGTTCTTGCTATAATCTGAATATATGTAAGACACAGAACATTATGGATAAAACATAGTGAATTTCATAGAGCCTTTTGCAAGACTTAGCATGACGAATACTTGACCACGGATTTGGATGAAAAATGACCTGCGAATGACTTGAACATTTTCATCTTTTAAAACATTTTAGTTTAACTTACAACCTATATACATGTAGGTAGAATGATGCAAAAGTTAATAAGATAGAGATGCTTACGAAACGGCTACGGAGCCCCAATCAGAGTCCCCCATCCCAACCTGTTTGGAGGTTCTGTTTTAGTAAGCACCGTCGCTAATGCTGTGATTTTTTTTTGTATATTTTTCATAAGTAGTGGTAGAATAGAGTTTTGTGATTCAGACTAGAATTTTTTTAATTTTTATTTATTTTAGGAGTCTGTGTGGTGGGCGTTTATGGGAGATTTTTTTTTTTTTTATAAAGCCAATTGTTCTGTTGAATGATTTGTTGATTAATTGATTGTTGGCCTCCAATGGTGTAAATACGCCGTTGATTCGTTAATGGCTTTTCGAGAATTTTTTTCTTTTTTTAGATTTTAGTAAGTTGTTTGAGTTTGTTATAATATTGTTTATCTTGAGGATTTTAAATGTTGCATTTGATATAGTGTAGATATATTCTTGTATGTATTCATTAGTTATTTCTTCAAATTTCAGTGATGCTATTAAAACGTGGTCGGGTGGTTAGCACTTTCGCATTCTGACCATGAGACCCGGGTTCGAATCTCACTATGGTCGATTAATCGGGAGGGAGTCTTCCTGATATTATCAGACAAGAAAAATCGATCCCAACGTGCGACACCTTTGGGAAGTGGCTGAAAAACATAAACTGGTTGACCCAAGCAGGAACACTTCGGTGGCGGGGGATTCGATAGCAATGCTAGCACGAAGTCACAAGTCATCGTAGACGAGGGCTTGAGCGTGCTAGCCTTGTTCAAATTGTTCACCACGCTAGATAATACGCTCTTTTCCCAGAGACTGTTACTAAGGTCTACTCAGCATAGTTGCAGTATAAACCACAGGGTGTTGAATAAATACAAATGCGCCTATGCAAACATCTAACATAGGGATTGGCTAGCTGCACTAGTAGACGGTTATCTTCGAATACAAGTGGTCAGGTAGACATTATGTGTTATTGGCAGATATATGGTGTTACACTCTCTTTGATGCTATTGGTTGGATCTCTATGTAGCATTTTAAATACTGTTTCATACTTTACGATATATGTGTGAGGTATTGATTTGCGGCTCAGAATTAGTAAACGGAGAGCAAAATTTGAATTTCAGCCGAAGTTCATTAAAATCACTTACTCGAAAATAAGTTTGGTAAATGTATGAATCCAGATTTCCCCCCTCGCATATATAGATTAAATAGCAGGATAGACTTGTGTCTATCGACTTGACTGGCAGCCATTGTAGAGGTGCTGACTCAATAAAAGCATTCATTTTCTAGCAAGTCAAGGTCAAACATTGTACATTGCCACGAGAAAGCGCAAGTTGACCGTAATTTTTCAGTTGTGCGGGTTGCGCATTCTTCTACCCGTGGAGAAAACTTTTGCATGTTTTAAGATGACCTTACGATGTTTGTTTGTGGCCTATTTAATATCATTTAGTAGTTACTCTATTCCTCTTGATTTTTTGGTACATCCGAGAATAGGGCCATGAGATCTGGTCAATGCACAGTCTCCATATACCATCAGCCAAGCTAACATCTGCGAGTGGAACCCAGTAGGAATCCAACACAGGAGGCAGTATTTTAAGTGTTATACTCCATGTGTATCTCAGACATAAATTCCACAATTCAGCTTCTTCTGTCACGCCTGCGGAAGAGACGAGCACGTAATGATCGAACTGCTCGCAAAATAATTGAATTTACACAAACATGATACTAACATTATTGCCCGTGATAAAAGGATGATAACTAACGCTAATAATAATATTAGCAGGTGTTTTATTTGTAGGCGGACATAATTACAATGTTATTGTTTTAGTATTTTTAACAGGGATTATTTATGTCCTGTATAGTGGCTGTAATTGTCTACAGCAGCTGCGTCGGTGCTTTTTTCTTCCTATTTAGTTTTCGCAGGTCCGAATGTGTTTATTTGTAATTGGGTGTTCGTTTGGAGCATTTGAAGTTTCAAAGAATCGGTAATGGAAAATGATAAAAAATACGACAGCGCGCTAAAAGAAAAACAAAACAATTAAGAAATTCTTTGAACATTTTTACGAATGCTACATTTCCTGAGGCAGTGGATAGTTTATCATATAAAATGTATCAGAAATTGAAAAATTGATAGGAAATCAAATAAATAATAAGGATAATAAAAATATTTGAAAAAGTTATTAACAAGAAAGATACTTCAGTACTTAATAAAAGATTTATACATATGTGTGCGTATATGCGTATATATATATATATATATATATATATATATATATATATATATATATATATATATATATATATAGGCAAACTGTTGAGTGCGTCCTCTTTATTTAATAGCTTGATAGTTCATTAGCCATTAAGTCATACTAATCAACACATAGGTTCATGTCGTTCAAATCTTAATGAAGGGCAAATATAAAATAGTACATCCTACACGCATAATATTTCGATCAAGGGAGATATGTTAAAAAGAGCTAAAAATTTAAGGAAGCTCTATGAAGTAATGGGTTAATTTCGTATTATTATTATTATTATCATTTTTATTTCCTTTGATTTCTGGCGTTTACACATTTCTTTCCGGGTCCCGCCCAGGGACCTAAGGTTAGAAATGGCGTCATGACACTTTCCACTGACAAAAAAAAAAAAAAAAAAAAAAAAAAAAGATTACATAGATAAAGCCCTTCGTAAGGTGTGGGCTGTACTTGTCAGAACAATTTTCTGTATCTCCTTGAGGCATGGACTTCCAGGTATCCCTTCAATTAGTCTACTGGAATCTTTTCCAACCAGTCCTAGGGCTCCAACTACAACAGGGATTGTTGATGTTCCCATATGCCACATTTTCGAGATTTCTATTTCAAGGTCCTTGTATTTTTGACAACTTTTTAAATATCTTCAAAGATACATTGCAGTCGGCAGGGACTGCCATATCAATAAGGAGGCACCGTTTTTGTTTATGGTCTTTAATAACAATATCTGGGCGGTTGGCCTTGATTGTTCTGACAGTGTGTATTGTGTAGTCCCATAGAATTGTAACAGGTCCTATCTCCGTAACCGGGTCTGGGTGGTGTTCATACCAGTTTCTTTCAGTTTTCTTCCCGTAGATGTTGCAGATTTTCCAGTGCAGATATTGCCCCACTCTGTCATGTCGGGTTTTATATTCAGTGGGTGCCAACACCGTACAACCTGCTACAAGATGATCAATCGTTTCTGGATATTTATCACAGAATCTGCATTTTGGACTGACACAATATTTTAGTATATGTGCTTGATAATTCCTAGTTAGCAAGCATTGGTCCTGCGCAGCAAGGATAAAACCTTCAGTTTCCGCTTTCAACCCTGCACTACGTAGCCACTGATGGGTACGGGTTTTGTCCACGTCAGCTTGTTTGGTACGGGCAGAGTATTGGCCATGAAGCGGTTTATCTTGCCATCGCTTCTGTAACTGGTCTGTTGCATTCGTCTTAGCTATCTTTTTTAGGTATTTTGCAGTTTCAGCCGGTGTATTGTGCTGTTGTTGCATCTCTACGCCCATTTGGAACTCCATTTTGAATTTGTTGGCTTCCTTCATTACGGAGTAGAGATGCTTACTACTTTCATGTTCCTTGACGCACACCATCATCCAGTCTTCTGTAGTTTCCAAATATCTTTGGAGGCCAATTGTTGTAGTTTTGTAGGACAGTTCTAGTTGAACTAATCCTCTGCCTCCTTCGGATCTGGGCACATACAGACGGTCGACATCAGCTTTGGGATGATGCATGCGATAGCAAGTGAGTAGCTTTCTCGTTTTGGCATCCAGTCGCTTAATTTCAGCTATGGTCCAGTTAAGGACATTAAAGCTGTATTGCACCACAGGGACAGCCAATGTGTTTATGGCTGATATCCTGTTTTTGAGTTCAGCTCAGTATTTAGTACCAGACGTACACGCCTGTAGTATTCTTTTCTTATTTTTTCCTTCATTTGGGGGTGTTGTATGCCATCTCCTTCGCTAATTCCTAGGTACTTATAAGCTTCACCATGCTCCAGTTCCCTAATCTCTGTGACAAAATCTAAATCTATTAAGGGTGTTTCTGTAATTCTACCTTTCTTGAAAGTTACTTTTGCACATTTATCTAATCCGAAGTCCATACCTATGTCGTCACTGAAGTATTTTACAATGTTGAGGAGGCCTTTCAACTCATTGTCGTCTTTGGCAAAGAGTTTGAGATCATCCATGTAGAGTAGGTGATTGAATATTTTCTTATTTATTTTGTAACCATAGCTACTGTTGTTCAGTTCATGTGTAAGAGGGATTAAGGATAAACAAAACAGAAGGGGTGACAGAGAGAGTCTCCTTGAAAGATTCCACGTCGGATATTCAGACGGTTGGATATGGCAGTGCCCCCGGTGTGACTAAGGTATAGTTTTGTGTTCCACATTCCCATGCTGTGCTTTAGGAAATTTAATACCACAGGGAGACTTTGTACATTTCCAAAGTCTTAAGGATCCAAGAATGTGGAACACTATCAAAGGCTTTACGATAATCAATCCACGCTGCACTTAGGTTCCTCCGTCGTCTCCTGCAATTTTCCAGGATCATCTTATTTATCAGAAGTTGATCCTTGCAGCCATATGAACCTCTTCTGCATCCCTTCTGTTCCAGCGGGAGAGTGCTGTTTGTTTCGAAAAAGGAATAAGTACGGTTCGTCAATACAGACGTGATCAACTTATACGTTGTGGAGAGACATGTTATCGGTCTATAATTTTTCGGGTCGTCTGTTTCAGTTGTTTTTGGTATGAGGTATGTCATACCTTCAGTAATCCATTCCGGGGTTTCATAGGGATTATTTACAAGCGTTGATAATGTTTTTGCAAGAAATTTCATGGGTAGATGTGAGATGATACAGCCAGAAATTGGGCAATTTGTCACTTCCTGGGGATTTCCATTTTTTGGGATTTCGTTAGAGCTTGCCTAACATCATCTGTGGATATATTTTCCCATTCTTGCAGAGGTGTATCCAGCATTCGTTCTTCTTCACGCCGTATCCACTCTGCATTTGGGTTATACTCCTTTGGGCTGCTCCAGATATTTTCCCAGAATGTCTGTACATTATCAATCGATGGTGGCCTTTCTACATGTATAGGTGTTTTTCCAATTTCCCTGTAAAATTTCTTAAGATCTGTTCGGAATATTTTATTTTGGCGATAGAAACTACAACGTTTTTCGTCTCATCTTGTTCTCTGCGCCTTCAGCTGAAGTTTCTGCTTCAGCATTTCCTTGATTGATGGAATATCAATTAGGGATTTAATGTTATATTTCCGCTTGATCTTTTTGAATTTACGTGTGGAAATATTAGGGTTTCTGGTGAGCTCATCTAATATAGAAAGCTCACATCTGATTAGTTGTATTTCTCGAATCAGTTTGTTTTCCAAGCTGGTTCTCTGTGTCTGTTAATTTTATTTATTGTCTTGACTCCAAGCTTCCGAGTCGCTGCTAAAGCGGTGGCGTATATGACGTTGTTAACTTCTGTGTTATTATTATTATTATTATTATTATTATTATTATTATTATTATTATTGGCTACATGATAAGATATTTCGAGAAGAGAAATTATCTCTGCTCCCAGGTGAGCTAGTAAATTAATTTTGAAAAAGTCACCCACCAAACATTTGGCCTATAGTGTATGTTCTTGCGTATATACATGTGAAAATCCCAAGTACCTAAAAATTGCCAAGTGACTCACCAGGGACAAAGAAATTTGATTATCTAATGAGTGATGTCTTTAAAAAATAATCAGGAAAGCATTCTGTCATTTTTAGTTAATTGCAATTATTTTTACATGAGATTACTTAAGAAATTGTCATTAGTATTACTGATAATTATTTAGCTATAGATTTTCTTAAATTAAAATCTACAGAAAAATTGGATATCTAACGTGACCTCGTTTTGGCATATGAGATTAAAACATAACCAGGGATATGGCCATACAGCTTAGAATGTTCAGTGCTATACTAAATGATACATCAGCTTTATAAGATAATGTATATTCTTATCCAAGTGATTCCTCTCGTCACTTTAAATAATGTGTAATTTAGCTTAATGTTTCATGTTATTGTTGACTAGCATTAGAGCCCGGCGTTGCCCGGGGATGTAACGGTAAGAGATAGATCAAATATCGACCATCATAAAGACTGAAAAATAAAATTGACAAAGATTATTGTTTAAGTTTGACGGTCACGCATGTCTTAATTAGTTTTTTTTTTTTTTTACGAATTGGTCAAATCCAAACTCAAGCAAAAACATTGTTTTCAATCGTTATAAGTCTACCGATGGAATAGAATTTTATTATAAACAATTGTCTTGTAAATGGAATTTTTAAAGCATTCTGAATGTAAAAATAAAGAAAAAAGTGTGCAAGACAATAAGAAACACTACCTGCCAAAGAAAAAGTAAAGTTTTGTTGAAATCAGTTGAAAAATGTAGGAAATCCGATCCCATATATAAACGAACACATACACACACACAAACAACCTGGATTTTATAATAAGTATAACTCGATATCAGTTGTCCCCCTTTCATTCCCACGATTCCTCTTAATTGTGTTTTCAAATTGATTTCGTGCAAAAACACTTGTTTTATTTCCAATATTTGGTGCTGTTAGAACCACCGTAAGGTAATTTTATGTAGTCCTGTGAAGTTTTGTTGATATCGGTTGAAAAATGTAGGAAATCCGATCCAATATATAAACGTACACACACACACACACACACACACACACAATCTGCGTTTTATAATAATTAAGATTATAGACGTCGTCCGTTTTCTTGTAATTACTGTATTTTTTATATTTTAATTTTTCTTCTAGTTCCTGTTTTTTATATTTTATAAAAGAACTCTCCAATTTTTAAAAGAATCCGTATTAAATTTTCCTTGTTTATTTCTTGGTGGTCCATTTTCTCATCTTAAATGATAACTTGATCAATTAGGACACATCATTTGGTGTCAATGGTCACCTATATACTTCTAAATAGGGTGATATCACGAGGTTGTTGTAAATGGTTTGTCAGTGAGAAATCACTTACGTAGTTTACCAGCTGCGATATTTCCGAATATATATACATGATACGGAATGCTATAGGAATTGGTTAATTATCTTCAACATTTGCTATATCCGTTCTCCGCATTAATTCTTACAGAGGTTAACTCCGTGGAAAATGCTGGTGTTAAAATAGGTAAGCATTAAAAGTGTATCAATTGCTGTGTCTTTTGACTACAGCCTGCGTAACTCAACATAAAACATGATTATCCCTCCAGAGTTTGCTTAGAGATCTCTGGGCGTAAAATCTGAGGAATATGACGTGCTTCTTGGAAAACGGAGGATATATGCAGATAATAAATTCGTAAGAGTCTGTTGTCTGGTTGGTGAAATTTGACGCATTGTAACTAGCCAATGAATGCTACGCATGAGAGATAGTGCTGAGCTCGAGGTCACGCTGACCTGGAGAATTGTGTAAATTACGGAGTTCAACAACATTTCCTATATCTAGAAACCGGTCTTATCTGATTGCAGCGAAGTTAATATCCAGATTCACAAACTAGTGCGCTATTAACTTAATGTGCGTCTATGAAATGTTATTGTTTGTCATATCCAGCATAGATTCGATGTTCCGAAAAGGAACCTAAAGATAAATAAACCCCTAGATTTAGACGTGGGTTTTTAATAGAATAACATCTTAGCTACAAAATTAAGTTATTCTGTCTGTAAATTATACTTCATTTGTAATAGTTCGTGACTGTATTTGCAAAGATTAAATCATTCAACTGGCTAAACATTAAAATCGATTCATTTTATATTCAGTAGTATGTTGAACGGATGCAAATGGTAATTTACAAAAAAAAATACAAACACAACTTGACATACATCACTGGGACATCGGTGTCATGCGGATAAAAATTCCGTTTAAATAAATCAAATATTTATATTACACAATCAACATATATTTTATGTTGTCTAAAATTTTAATAAATTTATGCGTTTCGATAAAGTCCTAAAGGACGAAACGCATAACACGATAACATTTTCCAATTTATCATACATTTCTCATAAATTCCTCTCCACACACACATATATATATATATATATATATATATATATATATATATATATATATATATATATATATATATATAGTACTAAATTGTGTTAACGCAATGTTAACTTGAATGGGTTCTTAACATTTAATGGAAGTTTTTCGTTTTTCGGGACAAATATTTGAGGATATTCAAACGCAGTTTGAAAGTGTTGGTATTCAAACTTATACTAAGTTAAAATGTAACTATTTTATTTTAGGTTATTTTAGTTTTATCCAACAGGCGCACAGGTAATATACATATTTGTACTGGGGCATCTGTAGGCCGTAGCTAGACTCACCAACTGACTTATCTGAAAGTACGCTCTTTCTTTGAAATAATTTATCTAGAAGTCAAACACGAGATTAATACATATACATACATACATACATACATATATATATATATATATATATATATATATATATATATATATATATATACTATCGCCCCGTTTATAACCTCCATTTCTCTTGAAAAGGTGTAGATAATACTCCATTCTTTCCTATTTAGGTAGGCATTACCGGGTAATTTTCATTTCTCATGCCGTAACAGGGGTGTGTTTATGAATTTCATGAGATATACGTGGATGGTGGCAATGCTTCCTCATACTGAAAGTACCGGGTTGGCAGTTTTCTGCTTGCTGCTTCCCACTGGTAACTAATAGCCTGAACTCTCGCGAAGTGTCATCAGAGGCTGCACCGATGAAGAGTAGCATACTCTTGGGGATTCTTTTAGTGCCATGTTGCGCATGAAAATATGTCCCTGCAAGCTTCTCCGGTGGGCAACCCCGAGTAAAATCGATGTCGTCAGATTACCTTGCTGTTACATGGATGATCGATTGCAACTAATACCCTAGGTTTTTCTGTTCCAATATTACCGGTCGTAGGCATAAACAACCAAAAATACATACCTAAACCTCTGTTTCCGCAACATTCGTGGTATTCATATCATTTTCTGCAGTATGGAATCGTTCCTCCTCGAAAAGTCACCGAATATCTTAGCTCACTGCGAAATTAGCCATTGATTTCCCCCTTTTTTAAAGTGATGTGACTTCTCTCTGACATTTGTACAAATATTTTTATACCAAAACCTCTGACAAGTTTTTTTTTTTCTCTGGAGCACAGACTACATGAATTTAAACGTGCATCTAATCTCACCCTTTTACTGTTGACATTGTTAAATGTTAGCCCCAATTATACTATAAAAGTTTCTTTTCTTGCACATCCCTAATGTTTTCTTTTAACCAATTTCCCTTAGTTAATTTGTCTTATTCCTTTTACAAAACACTTTTAAATATGGGCAATCGAATTAAACCGAAACACAACTATTTCAAAATATATTGTATTCTAACGCTGCAAATACTTTTACAATTTCGCTAAACTATAATGTATGGATATAGACAATATATACGTGTAATCTCTCAGAAATTTCATTAATATCATAACAGATAATGCAAATTTGTGGATTGAAATTTTAATCATATCAATGATTATTTAAACATTATTATAAGCAATTTCAATGGAACTTTCCTATGATGCATGTAAAGGAGTAAGCTCTATCTCGTTCTGATAAATATTCCATTGTTAATTTAATCCGTTACCAGATGACATATAAATGTAGAAGGCAAACACGGGAAAGTAATTAATTTGTCGTTGAATGTAATTATGCTTCGAGAATTATTTGGATTATAATGATAATTACACGGGAAAGATTATTTTTGGTGTGAAACGTATATATATAATAAACTGCTAACAATAAATCGGGGAAAATATGAGTAATTCATATATTTAACGAGGAATTCCCTAACAAAACTCCTCAGCAATCCTTACTTAATTCTCATCTCTCTCGAGGAAAGTATTCAGAACTGAATCTCTACATTTTTCAGATATCATATGTACACACTATATAATTCATTCATTCTGTATACGAATATCTTTTTTCCCCATTTCATTTCAGCCAAAGCAAAGCGACAACGCTAATAAGATGAAACGAATATATCTATATATCTATAGAATATATTTTTTTTCAGTTCCTTTTCAGCTAAAGCAAGGCGACAATGCTAGTAAGTTGCAAACTGTTTCCGAGAGTGAATTAAACGGATAAACAATTGAGTATGGAGAGAACAGTAAAAGAATAGGATTGAAAGAAGGACAGAAGATGAGAGAATTCAGGAAGTTTATTATTACTCGATTAGTAGTAGTAATTGTAATATATACGCATTTAAGAACATGAAAGTATTTGTCTCTCACGTTGCATTTGTATGTTTTGTTAATAAATATTATGGATAAAAAATGACTATAATTTTGCAACTTACAATCAGGAAACACGGTGGAGTAATGGACAGCAGATCGGATTAAGGACTTGGAGAGCCGTGTTCGTGCTAATAGAGATGTAGAAAGTATGTATGCTCTTCCTCTCCCCAACAGCTATGAGAAAATAATAGGAATGACTTGATTCTATTGCATATATATATATATATATATATATATATATATATATATATATATATATATATATATATATATATATATATATATATATATATATATATATATATATATATATATAACGTCATCCACAGACAGACTGTTTCGCTCACCAGTGGCTAGACATCCGGTTGCCTCTAGCTAGGATCGAAACCCGACTGAATTGGTGTCAGTCGGACTTCTAACCACTAAGGTGGATTTTAGCATATTTATTTTTTAGAAACATGCCCAGTGACTGACAGTGACTCAATTCGCTTTCGTGAAGAGTCTCGCTATATAGCTATAATAGTCACTGTTTACCAACCCCACCTCCTCCCCAGAGTGCTCAACTGAAATTAATTTCAGGAGCAGATATATATCATATATATATATATATATATATATATATATATATATATATATATATACACACAGAGGTGGTGTATATATCAAATATATAATGGAAAAACATATAGATATTCAACGAGTACAAAAGGTATATTTTAAAGAAGAGCGAAAACGTAAGCGTTTACGGTTATAATGTGAATTTGGTTTGGTATGTGTATTATGTTTTATTTTTCAAATGACTTCTATACGTGTTTCCGGTCACATCATTTTATTCAGGCAAATAAAGTAATACATATTTAAAAGGAATACTTTTTATTTATATTCTTTAAATGCCTCATACTTCGTTTTCTCTATTTGTTAGGGAGCCTTGACCTCTTTTCTGGACTGTTTTCAAAAGTGAATTTCTGCCTATGTGTTAATAAAACCATTTGGTTTCTTATGAGAGATGGTGATCATAGATATGTTGATGTGAGATGCCTTCCTATCCCGCTGTTCGCGCCTGTCCTGTTGGCATGCATATGTATATTCCCTCCCCATATATACATGTCTTACAATAAGGGATCAGCACACGCACACACACACACATATACACACATATATACACAGATAAATCGGTAAAGGCACGTCAAGCTAAATGAGGGTTCCGTATAGGATACAGATTCGAATCCTGTCGGAGGACGAATATTTTCTGTGAAGACATTCAGGCCGGCAAATGTTGTTTAATACTGTTTATTATAAACGGAGCATTTACTTAAATATGTTTATCTATAAAAAGAATGTATAAGCATAAAAATGTCTTAAAATAATTGTCGGACTTTGTCCATTTCATAATGTGTGACGTCATTTCTTTATATTTGATAAGCCATGAGCAGACATGAATGTACGTGAGAAATTCATGGAAGATTGAAGTTTAAATACAGTAAATTCGATCCTGCTAACCGACCGCTCCTTTATGGCCAAATCGGTAAAGGTACGTCAAGCTAAATCATGGTTCCGTATAGGATACTGATTCAAATCCTGTCGGAGGACGAATATTTTCTGTGATATTTCTCGGACATTCTGACCGGTAAATTTTCTTTAATACTGTTTATTATAAACAGTGCATTTTTTTAAATATTTGTATCTATAAAAAAAAAGTATGTTAAACATAAAAATGTATATTATATATATATATATATATATATATATATATATATATATATATATATATATATATATGCGTCTACATTAGTTTTTCTGACTTATCAACAATTCGAGTGTTATTTTTGTATTATAGGAATATTTGCTAATTCCTAATGGAGTAAAAATTATTTTGGGAACAACAATTAATTATCTACATAATACGTAATCCATAGAAGGATGATACATATTCAGACCTTTTCCAAGAGTATTTGTGTGTACGTGAATGTAAATAATCCGACTGGAATTCGAAATCACCTCTTTGTGTTTTCATTCCGAAACTGTATCCGTTACAGCAACTTAATAACCACATGTATGTACAATCATACACGCACATATCTATATACAATACAAGGATATCAACACGCACAAACATACACACACACTGGCTGACAGACACACACACACTGACTGACAGACACACAAACACACAGACACACACGCATATATATATATATATATATATATATATATATATATATATAGTTACAAATTATATTCATGAATTAGATTCAAAATGGTAAAGATGTTACCGTAACAGTCTTTTACAATATTAAAACATTACTATTGGTTAACTGTTATATTTTTAAGAAAATTTTTTTAATGTGTTCTCTATGAATGTGTTAATAAATACAGTATTTAACTGTTATTAAATCCCTAAATTATTCGTAAAAGACTTAAATATTTAAATTGTTCGCAAGAATCAAATTAATTTCTTCGTAGATTTTTTTATATATTTAAATTACTATTAAACATTAAAATCTATTTTGTCACATAAGCTGCTAAAACTATACCACCCATCTCCTTCCTACGTGAAACCTATTTACAGCCTCTATCTTTTTACTTCACACTTTTTTTCTCTTTTCTTTTTCTCTCTTCTCCCCTCCATTTTCAATATATCACTTCCGTTAAGTTAACCGATTAAATAGGTCATGGTCTGGTCCCTCCTCCCCCAATACCAAGTATGATTGAAAGAAATATTAAATAAACTCTCTCTAAACTCGACCATGTCTCTCAAACAACCCTTCATTACCCCTGTGTTGAATTACAAAAACTTACACAGCCCACCGAAAGTATTAATTTTCAATTCATTTTGTTTTTTCATCCTTTGGATGTGCTATCTGATGAACCAAAGTCCTTTAAAAGGGTCTGGTGAAATAAATTATTATAATGGAACCTCAAAATGATCTGTTTTTCTTTAAAATAATATATATATATATATTGAACTTTGAAGGAAATGTGGGGAATGCGCCAGCACGTTAAAAAATACCATTTAAATATGCACTAAGAAACTTGATGAAAATCTATTCAAGCAAACAGGTGTGGAAATTACTAACGAACAAGAGTTCACAGATAACTCGATTTTTATTGCAGATACATCTACAGCAATACAACGTTCCATCATTTATTTAGCTCAAGCTTTCAGTGCGTTTGAGCTCTCTAATCGTGTTAGGAAATACATCACCCAATATAAAGAAATAATACAGGTGAAATCTAAAAATGAATTCATATTGGTGATACACTTTTACTGTAGTTTATGAATATGTGGACATTAGTTTCATCATTTTTAACAATCTGTAATTTTTCTGTGTATCGTGCCCATTTAGCATGTAAGCGATCATGGATTTTCATAATTTTCCTTGTGCTTTTACGCTATATAATCTTTTATATGGCAAGAACATTATTTGAAACAAAAGACGTATGCCAAATTGGAAAACCTTTGCGTGACGCGTTTCATCTGTTAGGAATTCAGTGGGCTGGGTTTTCTGACGTTGTTCTGACTGCGCATGAACGAGAGTTGCTGGTAGTTTCAAAATTTAGGAAATATTTTTTTGCAATGTAAGAAAATTCAGTTATATACGTTTTCTTTCCACCATCTTTGTTATTAAATATTCCACATCGTGATAACCGAATATCTGACAAGAATGCCTAAGTATGCCTTGTAAGAAACTGGACGAAATAGCGATTAAAATATTTTCTAGCCATTTTTGTCTTAGTGAATTATCAACTTCAAGGATAGCCAGAAAGAATATATTGGACAAACCCCAAGAAGTTTAAATAAAAGACTATATGAATACAAAAGAGACAACATACTATACGCATTGGATGCTCACCGTAACGAAACGGATCAGATTTCTGACATAAAAATGCTACTCTAATTAAAAGATAAAACAATTCACTTAGAGGAAAATGGCTAGAAAATATGTTATTCGCTCATTCATCTTCAGAAAATTTACGTCCCGGTTCTTACAATGTGTTACCATTCATTGTAGTTTTTCTGTTTGCACAATGGAGGATATATCATAACAAAATATGATAAAACTAAAAACAAAGCAATGAGAAATTGAATGGGAACTGATAGTCTACAGATTATGAAATATGTGAGAAAAATGATTAAATGTAAACAAAATATATTTTAGTATTCCCAGTTTATAAAGGAAACCATCATTTAAACATATCCAGCCCCATCATGGTGATGGAAAAAAAGAAAACGAATAATGGTGAAATTGGCTAGATAGCAAAAAATGTTATATTTCTGTCCATTTTATCTCGTCGTTGTTTAACAAATTTCATCTTTTTCCTATGTCGCTTCATCTCTGATCTTCCAGAAATGTATTAGAGCTCATTGGGTAAGTAACATTCCGCTTTACACTTGCTCTCTTGGCATCAATATACTTTGTAAGTGTCAAATTACTGGAGCCCATTGCTCTAGTAATTTCAACTGTTTTTCTGATTTGAAATATTTTATTTATTTATTTCCATTACCTTCAAAATTTCGTTATTGCCTGCTCGTTCAATCATCGCTATTCTTCAAATCCTTCTTTAGATACACATTTCTGCTGCCTCATGTCTAATCTTCATCCTTGTATACTGAACTTTTAACAGGTGTCAGAAAAACTGTAAAAGATAACCTGGACATAACAATCTGGAAAAAACAACAATATGTAACAAGAGTGCTAACTTGCGCTCTCTCACAAGTATTCTAGAAATGATGTGACAAGACAGTATTCAAAGGTGGATGTATAAAACAGACAGTGATACCAAGAATTCTCGCTTTGTATTCCCATTGAAGCTTGACATGGTCATGTAAGACCTGCAAGACGAATCTAAGCCTTATAATATATTTTAACGAAAACTTACCACCAGTTTAAGACACGTATGGAAACCAACTCTCCGTTGCAAATGTATGCAAATGTGAAATGAGATCATGTAGTAGCAAACTACTAACGTAGGAAGCCAGCCCAGCAGATTATAAAAGCTGGAGGCTTGCTGTCAAACTTGGAAGTCAGACGAGTGCGATGATGAGAGAGGACAAGTAGAAAGGGTGAAGATAGAACAGGTCTCATAAAGCAAAACAGCATCCAGAAAACCAGACAGTGCTTTATTATACATTAATTTACAACAAATCTAGCGTTTCCATTACCGGGCTGTACAAAACATCTGAGGCTGCAATTCATCCACAGAAGAAACCAACATTTAATACAGCAATCAATTTTATTACAAGACAGATGGATGTCAAAAAATTACAAGTAATAATAATAATGATAAATAATAATAATAATAATAATAATAATAATAATAATAAGAAGAAGAAGAAGAAGAAGAAGAAGAAAAAGAAGAAAACACCAATAAAATTATCGAGAAATTGTCCAAATAAAGGACAGGGTGATCATGATTAACAGGATACAGGGAATTAAGATTCTACAAATAGTAATCGGAGCAAAAGGAATGGAAAATTTTAATAACAGTATCTCAGGTAACATCAAGATACAGGTTGCACAGAATATCGCACTACTAGGAACATCCCATATACTAAGAAAAGTACCATCAATTAAATGACTATTCTCCTTTAGGGACTAAGAACCATATTCTTGACCCGGTACTACAGGATACAAAGCAGCGAATATACGCAAATAATAGCAATACTACTACTACTACTACGAATAATAATAATAATACAAATTATACAGATGAAGACGACATCTGAATGCTACATACGGCAAGCTTCTTAAGACTTCTGATCTTTGTTAATTGAAGGAGTTATAATGCACAAGTTTGCCTTGCTAAATAAATATCCAGTTCTGTACTACAGATGTGCTTATCAGCTTCATCGCCATAACAAGTTGGGTATGACTCCTGTGGGCGGATAAAAGTTGTAGCTCATGAACGGTAATAATGGGAAAGTATGAGGAAAAGATTTTTATTTGGCTATTTATGTAATGAGACAGTCAGGGCGAGTTGAAAGGCAAATCAAAGACACTTAAAAAAAACACAGTCATCGACAACCTGAAAGGACAATGGGAACCAATTTGTGTACGTACTGCTTTCATAAAAACCAGCCTCTAGATTACGCACATTTGGCTGTGATGGATGTGCCTTGTATTCATATAACATATTGTGTGTCATAATATGTTTATTGTACTTAATGTATTTGTACATAAGTGTGGCATAATTTGTATACAGCTCTCTTCTTCAATAAAATGATTACTACTAATATTAATATTAATAATAATTTCAATAATAATAATAAAAACAACAAAAAATAAGAAAATTAAATCTGTAATATAGGAATCCAACAAAATCAAATGAGAATTTCAAGTTGTTGAAGAAGGGAAAGTAAAACATCGTACACCTTCTGCAACAGTGAAGAGCGTACAAAAGAAGGAGTTGTGATGTGCTCCCTCTAATGAGGCTACTGCGGACTCTTCCACTTACTGTAAAGTTGGTAGGAATGTAAGCCCCGGGGGAACAGTGAATGCATGTCAACCGACCCAAACTGCCAAGTCGTGTAAATCTCTTCTCTAGTATTGACTGTTAAATACACTATTTATATGCGACCACTTGTTTTGTTATTTCTTTATCATTATTGGTCACAATAGAAAGGAAATATAATCTAGCAAATGCGGAAATGAAGGCAACGTATGCCTCTCCATTGTCAATACACTACCCGTACAAAAGAAGCTGATATATAAAAAAAACGTACCTATCAGTGGTTAATTAATGCAGTGTTAAAACCTGAAACCAATGCCTTTATTCTTGCTGCACATGAACAATGTTTGCTAACTAGAAATTTGCAAGCACACATAACAACAAATTGTGTTCGTCTAAAATGCATTTTTTTAAAATAAATATCTAGAAACAATAGTCCATCCTGTACCAGGTTGCGTTGTATTGGCGCCCACTGAATATAACATCCGCCATGATAGAGGGTGCCATTATTTGCATTGGAAAATCTGCAACTTGTAAGATAATGAACCCGCAAGAAGTTGGTATGAAAAACCCACAGACTCGATTACAGACATAGGACCTTTACAATACATATAGACAGAATAATTAAAGCTAATCGCCCGGAAATCGTGAGCAGTGATCCCAAAACCAGAATATGCTTTTCTTTTACATGAAGTCCATTTATCATTTAAGATCTTGAACAATACAATCTACAAGTTATATAAATGTTTTATTTTCGAAAATGAAAATTACAGTGAAATTTAAAAGCTGTGTTTTATTGAATGTTTCAAAAAAGTAAGCCTTAAATAACGAAATCGAGCAGGGAATGGACAGGGAACATTCCGATTAAAAAAAATCATTATCCATTACTTATCCCATTTTGAAAAAACCTGATAATGGAAATTGTCGACGTTTATTTTCAATTCGTGTTTGTTATTATGTGTGTAAAATTAAATGGCATAAAATATTGTTAAGAGAATTAATAATAAAAAATAAAAAAATAATAATTATAATAAATTTTCTTTTTTTACATTTATGAAAATATAATGAAAAAGAAAAAAAATAAGAAGGAATATAATGGAATTTACAGATGGGCCAATAAATTATTTTTAAATTTCACAGCAAAGACAAACGAATGTAAACTTTTTTTTTTTTTTTTTTTTTTTTTTTTTTAACCAGCGTCATGTCTCTTTGATTTCAATCGTTATCTGTCTATAAACAAAAAAACCATGATTTGAGAAAAAACACTGCAACAACCCGCAACTCTTTAGGTGTTAATCGTGCCGAGGATGAATCTAAAACGCCTGCGTTTGATTTGAACGATCCCTACAGGCTTAAGGAACCCTGGTGTTTAAAAGACCGTTATTCAACGTGCCGGGCAATGCACATAATGGACTTTTGGAATATAACTCTGGGATTAATATGAAAATAAAAATAGAAACATTGATCCCAATATATATATTCTTAAAGTGGATAAAAGGGAGCCTGTATTCAGGACTTGGGAACCTACCTAAAGGTAAAAAAAATCTGCCATAATTACAAACTCTACACAAAGAATCATAATCTTCAGGTCCCCACAACCAGGATTTTCCTAATGATGGTCCTGTAAAAGATTCCAGACTATAGATTAACCGTAAATTTAAGGAAAAAAAAGCCAAAAAATACAAAATGATTTTCCATGAAGCGTTATTTCAAAATGCAAAAAACATGGGGCATCCAAACATATGACATTTGGCGAGTAAAGATTAGCAAACAATTAGAAAGTACTTAAAAACAGCCAATTTTCCGGGACATCATGCGAAAATAACCGATTTTGACAGAGGCTGAAATTGAAAAAAAAGAATTGCAATCAGTAGAATAGATGAACCAACAAAACATGAAAAGGATAAATAACATCACACAAGCCTCAAAATGAAAAAACCGAAATACAAAACAAATCACTATGAAAATAATGCTAAAAAATTTAAAAATATTAATGTTCTTAAGTAAGTTTAATTTAGTAATAAAACGAGTTCAAAATTCATCGATTCAGAATTATTTCACAGAAAACAAGATTAATATATGAGGATGAAATCATGAGCCATGGGGGATCAGATACAGAATATTGCAATAAGGACGAAAAACAACTCCCAAAATTACAACCAACAAAGCATAACCTCAAAACTATTAAGAAACTATAATGCATCATTTAAATTAATTCTGGATGAAGAAAAATCTCATATAAATCTCAATGAAGCAATATATTCATCAGCAATCAACCTTTCCAACAAAAAACTGAACATCTAAAAGTAAAAAAAAGGCAGTCTAGACAGACATGAAATCCACCTTGGAAAAGAAAAAATCATAAAAAGAAATTGAACACCTTAGAAGTGAATTATCAGTACTCGATGAATAAAAACAAGAGGAGTAAAATAAAAGAACTAGAAAAGGCAGAAGATTCGAAAGAAAATACAATATCAGGAATGAAAATGAATTCCTATCAACTAAAGAAAAAATACCTTTAAACAATAACTTTGAAATCAAAGAATAAAAGCTACGAGAAAAGATCTTTCATGGAATAGACAGAACAAGATCTTTCAAACCGATGCAAAAGAAATTTTACAGGGAAATAGGTAAATAAAGAATTGTTTTTAATAAGTAAAATAAAAATGGAAGAAGTTATACAGTTTTGGGGAAAAATATCATTTGCCCTAAAAGAATTTAAATGTCTCTAGATTGGATTACGCAAGATACATTAAACCAGAACAGACATGGGCAGGAATCACAGAAGAAGATGTTAAATGGCACTGAAAAACCAACAACTGGAAATCTCCAGGAATAGATAAACCTAACTTTTGGCTTTATTATTTAAAAAAGCACATAAAAAACTGTCAAAGAACTTCAAGAAATGGTTTTATCCAACTAAAATTCCTTTCCATGGATGACCAAAATTCTTTCTTCTACCCAAAAATAGTGACACAAATATTTACAAAAAAACTATAGACCAATTATATCTCTTCCAACAACATACAAACTGTTAACATCTAAAAACAAAACAGATATATTTCTTCTTGGAAAGAAATGACATACTACCACTTGAACAAAAAATTTTGCAAATAACTGCTACGATGTAAAGACCAATTACTGATTAATAGGATGATTTGAAAACTGCTTCCGTGGAAAAAAAACTTAGTATTGCCTGGATAGATTATCGTAAAATTCGATAGTGTACCCAAAATGGATCTTCGACAAGGTATCACCATTATCATCAATTTCATCAAACAATGTATGTCGATATGGAAAACTACATTTTAATTCAATCAAAATAAATGGAACCTATTTAAGAAATAAACATCAATAAGGAATATTTCAAGTGTGACATAAAATAATCCTTTATTGCATCAATATCACTTATAGCATTAACCAAACAAACTTAACAAGACAGAAATGTTTACAAAATAGCTCAAAAGAAAATAAACCATCTATTTTACATGGATGACTTAAATTGTATAAATAGGAATGACAATGAGCTGGAAGGTCTTACAAACTGTAAATGCTTCGGATAGCAACATTGGAATGAAATTCATTTTGATAAATGTGGTTTCGAGGATCATTACAACAAACTTCCTTATTAGTTTAGACCCTGCTGTAACAATAAAAGATTTAGAACAAAAGAAGCTTTAAAAAATAAATGAGAGTGAAGGAATTCACCATAAGAAAATGAAAGAAATAGTGACAGTTAAAGAGTATATAGAAGGGTGCGACTGGTATTAAAAACTGAATTGAATTCTCAGAACAGAATTAGAAAATTAATAACCTTATAATCCCAGTGGTCCAATATAGTTTCAACATCTTGAACTGGACTCTAAATGACATCAGACAAATGGATTCTAAAACAAGAAAGCTTCTTTCTAAGTATAAGATGCATCATCCAAAGGCTGATGTAGACCGTCTATACATACCCCGTAAAAGAAGGTGGAAGAGGTCTTATTCAGCTAGAATTGTCATACAAGACAACAACTATTGGCTTACTAACATACATGGAAACAACAAATGACTGGATGATAAAATTAGTGAAACAACATGAAAACAGAAAAAAAAATATTCAATAATAAAAGAAGGCAGTAAATACAAACAACATTTACATTTAGTAGATTCTGTAGTAAATCAAAACAGAAGCCAAGAACCAACTATTGCAGCAAAAAGATATGAAAAGAAAGCCAAGGATAAAGCCCTTGAACAGATGAAACAACGCTGGCAAGACAAACCTCTGCATGGCCAATATCCAGAACGTGCAAATAAACCCAATGTTGATAAAGTTAATACTCATCGATGGTTACGAGCATCTGGATTAAAGTCTGAAACTGAAGGTTTTATTCTTGCAGCGCAAGACCAGAGTCTTTTCACTAGGAATTTTCAGGCAAATATCATACATAATAATGTGGATCCAAAATGCAGGTTCTGTGACAAATACCAAGAAACAATAGACCATCTAATCTCAGGATGTTCTATACTTGCCCCAAATGAATATAAAAATCGTCACGATAGAGTGGGGCAATACTTACACTGGACAATGTGCAAACACTTTGGAAAATGTGTAAGCAAACACTGGTATGAACATCGGCCAGCGCCGGTTACAGAAATAGAAGATGTCACCATTCTATGGGATTATACCATCCACACAGACAGAAAATTGAAGCAAATAGGCCGGACATTATTGTCAAAAAACCAGAAAGAAAAAACTTGCCTACTAATTGATATGGCTTGTCCAGCGGATTGTAACATAGCAACCAAGGAATTTGAAAAACTATCAAAATACAAAGACCTGGAAATTGAAATAGAAAAATGTGGAAATTGAAAACAAGAATAATACCAGTGGTAATAGGTGCACTTGGAATTATAAAAATGGAACAAAACAACACATTGAAAGAATCCCTGAAACCCCAGCTTAAGAGACATACAGAAAATTGTCTTATTAAGTACAGCACACACACTAAGGAGAACTTTGTCTATGTAACGCTAGCAACTTCATCGGAGATAAAAAAAAAAAAAAAAAAAAATTAACATGAAATGTGGCCATAACAAACACCACGACCTGCCTTAGGTCTTTCCGCAGACTTGGTAGGTAGTGTGTCCATAGCAGAAATAATAATAATGAATAATAATAATAATCATAATCAAAACAATTGATATATTATTTTGCGCGGTATCAGCATCCACTGGATATGAAAATCGGTTTTACATGGTTGAAAAAATGTGCAGAATGATCAGAACATTTATATGCAGAAAAACAAAAAGAAAATAATAATAACACCGCCAAGACCCGTTTTTAAACTTTTACACAATACCTTGAATTATAAAAGCTAATCAAAGCTAATCTCCAAGATACATTGTTCAAAGACCATAAAAACAGAATGTGCATACTTATTGTCATAGTTTCTGCATATTTAATTCATCTTTGAAGGTCTTCAAAACCTATAAACTATAATGATCTTGAAGGGAAAATCCGAAAAATTGCGACACCTCATTGAAGTGATACATGTTAGCCGATATCGTAGTGAATTGCAAACACTGTTTACAAATATTTTGGAAAGCGGCATTCAATGTAAAAATGTGTGCTTCTAGTTATTTTTTTTTTATTATATTAAAAGGAAACTGATTGGGCCCCAAGTGAAACAACGGAAAGAAGGAAATCTACAGCGCATCAAAATAAAATAAAAACAACAAAAACAACAACAGCAAAAACAACAATATTTATTATTAAACTGCAAATGACAGTATCTCGAAACATGTGATATCATTCAGTCGGCTGAATATGTACAAATTCTGTCATTAACTCGTGTATGCAATAATATTACCTCAATAATATTGCAATATATTCTTTGTTTATTTTTATGACAAAATTAAACTGTTTTCCAAAATTACAGCTTCACAAACTCTACAATATAAACCACACATATCACCGGCTCTGTTCGCACAAAGATGTATATACACAGAATGTGTGAATAATCTATGTATTCAACTGTAAACGCAGAATAACAAGTATCGTATTTTTATTGCTTCGAAGCTCCCAATAAAGTTAAATTTCGGCACTAAATGACCCATGAAATGTTGATATGTCTTTAAATACACATATCAATAAACTTTTTAGGCAAATACGATGTTTGTTTGCATTGGTTTAATTTAAGTATTTTTATTTTATATTATCGATACAAATACTTATAGGACCAGTTAGTATATCGTAATACTGATCAAGCATAACATTCTCCAGGTTCTCCAAATAAAATGAACATATTTTAATCCGAGTTACGTTTGTATTAAATCAAGAAATCTTTTATCTCTGTTTCAGTCTAATCCAGGTAAGTATATGACAAAAAATGTTCTTGTCCCACGACACTTACTGTTTCTGTGTATTTATTGAATCCCTTTTATACCCATATCTGGATAGTTTCCTCTCAGTATATTTTCTGGATTATTGTAATATAATTCCCAATTAAACCTTGATTATATAACAGTTCAAATGGTTCACTCTGTTGTACCTAATCACCTACTTTTGCATATTCTATAAAACATAGGTATCCCTCCATCTGCATAAGTATAGCTCTTCTTGATATCATTATAAGTATGACAAAAAAAAATTAACTGAAACATTGTCAGAATTAAGTGAACCTCAAAAGAATGAATATCACAAAACTACCAAAAAAATAAAATAAATAAAATAAAATAAAACCAAGCAATCACTTGAATGATCTAAATTACATTACTACGTGAATGATAACAATATCTGAAAACGGCATGATATCAAATTTAAGAAAGATAAACCAGATTTGGAGATACAAATACGACGGTTGTTTGAATTCGAAAAATTCCAAACTGTATGCAGAAGTTAGAAAACAAGGTTAACGTTTGGAAAATAAGAATACAAAATTCATAGGAAGTAGCCAGAATTTCTACAAGAAGATGCATATCAGGAATATTGCATGTTCCAGTAAAATAATAATATTTTACGACGTTTTCAAAAGATAATTTTAAAAAAAGCAAATGATGCAAATGAGAAAAATAGTAAAACATGGTTGAATAGACATGGAAAAGTAATAAACCTTATAAAACCTACCAAAATAAAAACACAGAAGCAAAAGAACATATGATGATGTTAATGCATCTATATAAACGAGAAAACCACATAAAAAGGGGATTATCTAGCGAGGAAAAAATAACAAAAAAAAAAATGCAGATGTATTATACGTACCATTTATTTTAAGCGAGGGAGAACGACCAACTATCAGCATAACTAAAATGACTGAAAGCAAATAAGATCCAAAATATATTAAAATTCTTATTGCAAATATACCTGGTAAACTAAAAAGAAAATGAAAAAATTATAGCGCATAAAATTAAAAGGAATAATAAAACCTCTCTCTCTCTCTCTCTCTCTCTCTCTCTCTCTCTCTCTCTCTCTCTCAACTGCTGTTACATTTTACCGAATTAAATAACAACAACTTATTAGTCCAGGACTAACACATACAATGCTACCACAATATGTAATGAGCCATTGGATTTTTAAAACAAACAAAAAAGTAATAAATTCAGGTTTAACTCGACATGAGAAGAATAGAATAAATTTCTTTGAAGATTATTTAGAAAACAAAATTAAAACTCAGTAAGCTCTGAATGTCTACAGTTACACTAATAAATACCCGATGCCAGGATTAGAACAGAAACGATAGAGAAAAAATGAAAATAATAAAAGCAAAAAATATATATATACGCATGAAGCATTATCCTCAACAGATTTTGAAAATATATTACGTAGTAACTGTTCAGAAATTTGTTAATTATAAAAAAATATATATATATATATATATATATATATATATATATATATATATATATATATATATATATACATTCTGATATATAAATACTATATGCCATGGGATTCATGACATTATGGTGTAGGAAAAAACATAAAAATTGACAAAAATAAAAACACGTCAACGAATCATATACAATATATTAGTCTCAATATATATACATATATATTTAATTAACTGTAACTGAGAAAATATTTACCCATAAAATAATATATAATTTTTACATAACAGATTATTCGTGGTCTGATGAATCATCACATTATTAATCTAGAATAAATTATATTTTGGTGAGTACAATTGAGCAGTCTTCCGTTACCAACTTGTTTAGGATGACCTACAGGCCAAACACATGCAAAAGAAACACACACAGCGCTATTATAGAATCAACTCGTTTTCCTTTTTTAGCGTCCTTATCCACAACTGGGGTACATCGTTTGACATGGTCGGCAACACAATTAACCAAACCATATACAGAAAAAGAAACTATTCTTCTGATTCGTCGTATCAGCTCAACGTTTACAGTCCTTCAGTGAAAAGTTAGTGATATCAAGTGCCTAGTTGAGATGCAATGTCTTCATATTGGTTAACATAGGCAACAATTATTTCTATATTTCAGGAAACTAAAAAAAAATATAGAAATCGGTTTTGGGGTGAGGATCTGGTACCGCCTTGTATTGAACATTGATATGTTTCTGTTTTCCCTAACTCTTACAACAAACAATATTCATCAAACTCAGGTCTCAGGATCATTAAGGACTCATGATGGGTTACTTCACAGTCCATGATAAACAATAATGTCTTCCAAAATTTATTCCCCGAAAAGACATTAAGTACAAACGTTAGAGATATAAAAAATTCCCAATAGTTGTGTAGAAAAGGAATGTTTTATTTGTCTGGCGCTTGCTATGAAATTCCATTCAAAAGCTGCGAATGCAACCAAATCTGTGTTCCCTTTGATCAAGCATATATCTGAACAAAACTAATTATGGACTTGATATTTACACAGTATCAATATATAGTAGAGTGGCCTAAAATTACTTTTATATACGGTTAGCAAACGGATTTGGAACTGCGGTGTAGAAAATATAACAATATATTTTCTTTAGCAACAAAACGCAATATCTTCTTATAGTAGTGATGACTATGTTGATGACAAAGGATTATTTAATAATTTTATTCTTCGTAAAATAAACAAAATTTAAAAGAAATAAAAAGGTTATTTAAAAATATATAATAATACTTTTGAAATAAGTTTCTTTTCAAAGCTATTGAATCAATGGCCAACATTTTTTAACCTTTACGGCGAGTAAAGAAACTAAATATCAGACAAGAAATTATTACATAGTGATCATGGTAGAAAGAGAAAGAAAACATCAGGAATCCTTACACAAGTTTGTAAAAGGAAACGATAAAAAAGAATGGTCATCAATAGTAATATGAGAGAATATGTGGTTCGCAGAAAGAGGAACAAGATGCGAGCTCGAATTAAAGATGTCAAAATAAAGCATTTTTAAATATCTGGGAAATGTTTTAAGAAATGAAGGAAAATGTGACACGAAAATGCGAGGGTGGGTTTGAATGGAGGATGACGCCTTCCAAAACTTAAACATAGTATTAAAAAAACAACAAAATATTGTCGTTTGAAACAAAAGAAATAGTAATGAATTGATATGAAATAATAAGCCAATATGACTATGAGTACACAAAAGAAGGTTGAGAATACCATGGACGGTTAATATGAGCAATGAGACAGACTTTAAAAAATACAAACCAAAAGGACAATGATAATTAGACAGAAAGAGACAGTTGAAAATTCTGAGGCACAAAAAGAGGAAAGGGTAAGTTCATATCAACAGGTCATGTTCAACAGGGGTCGGCAAATCATGTGTCGACTTAGGGTTTTAAAATCATTCACTGTGACAACAACATACTTATTTTTATACAAATCAGAGGTATACCTGTTCTATAAGGTATTTTATATAGTAATATGTAGAATATATACTTTAGTAAAATTGAAACAGTTAAATATGTTCTTTACATTATAGTAGTTATTGGTTCTAGATACATGATGCCATTTGCAGCTGGCTGCCATTTGGAATAGCTTGGCAGGCCACGTGTGGCACGCGTGACGTATGTTGCCGACACTTGATATTGAAGATAAAAACAGTGAGAGGAAAATGGCCAGCAACGAAACTTGGTAGGTTGTGTCAACGGAGGGATGGGGATGGAGAATTATAGCATAACTACAATTAATGATGAGACTTATAAAGGATATATAATTTGTGGAGAGTCATAATGTACGACATACTAAAGAGACACTGCATATTGATGAAAAATTGTATGGAAAAATGTGAGACTGCTCATAAATGCATATATACATGTATAGACTGGTCCTGGGAATTCTAACCTACTGGTCAATAATTCCCATGCCCCATACACAGTAGCAAAGCACCAACATTCCTTCCGTACTCCTTCGGTGAGAATAGGTTCCACTGTAACAGCTTATTCCCGCGAACAACTGCTCTGGATAACCGACTCTCAAGAGATTCGTTTCCCGATCACTACAATCTTAACCAGTTCACTATATATGTATGTATGGATGGATGTATGTATGTATATCGCAGGAAGAACGTCGTAGCGTAAAATGACAAAAAGTTGTGAATATGGCAGTAGCAATGAAGATGAGGTTAACAGTCTGAGTAGTGTAAATATTGAAAATAATCATAAAACCTCATGTCAAATATCTAGATAGAGATATTTGTGTGTATGCGTGTTTGTGTAATACATACATGCGCAAGCCTTACTTTCCCTGACGATCCGTTTAGATGAAACCTACGTAGGTTTATCTGGCTCACCAGGTGTATCTAGGTCTGCTCTACGGTTGTATTGAGTTCTTTTGTTAGTTAGTTGTTACTCGTATCGGGGTTTTTTCTTTGGGCTTCAGACCTGCATCTGTGTGTTTTTTTGTCGGCAGAAGTTCATGTTTGTAGCTCTTTCTATTTTTAAAACCTTTTTTTTCCCTCGAGATTGATTTGATTATTAGCAAATCAAAAATTCGAGGGTTTTCGAAACGAGTCTAGTTATCTATCTATCTATATATATATATATATATATATATATATATATATATATAACAATTATATATGCACATTAATATATATGTACTAATATATAAATATATATATATATATATATATATAAAATAATATATATACTGAAATATATATATATATATATATATATATATATGTGTGTGTGTAGACACGATTTCCCTCTTAGTACTTTGGCTTTATTGAGCGACCTGCAAATTATCCCAATATATTATCGGTATTGGGCATTATCTCTAATTTAGAGCCCCAAAAGGTTAGTGGTGGAGATTGGATACAAGAAAGTATCCTGAAGAAATGTGCGCTTGAACTGGCCCTTTCCTTCTACGAATTATATAACTACTGCCACAATGAATCTTGTTTTCCACACTGTTGGAAGTCCTTATCCAATGTTCCTGTCTTTAACATCTCTGGTGACCATTCCGAACCTTCTAATTACCGTCTCCTCTTCATCAAAGTCTTCTAACCTTTAATCAAAGTCGAAATGGTTAAGCACTCTACATTCCATGATCGGCTCTCCGAGAAGCAATATGGTTTCCGCTTTGCCCGTTCTAGAGATTATGTGCTTACGACCATCACTTAAATTGTTTACCAAGCCCTTCATAGTAATGGAGAAGCTCGTGCCGCGGATCTAGATATCTCCAAACATTTCATACGTTTTGGAATGCTGTCCTTCTTCGCAGGCTTCAGGGTTACGGAATTTCAGGTCGATTGTTTAACTGAATACAATTATTCATGTCAAACCGTGTATCGAAGGTCGTTCTCAACGAATTCACTTCAAGCTCCTATCACACGAACGTAAGTGTTCCCCAAGGCTCTATCCTAGGCCCTACTCTGTTTCTTATCTTCAGCAACAATCATCCTGACGACACAGATTCCGAAGTAAGCATCTACGTGGAAGACACTGCAATTTACTCCTGCCTCAAAAACAAAAGAAAAAAAAAACTATTGTCTTTGACAAAACTAACCTGGCCGATTGTCTCGAAAAGGACCATCAATCGATTGTGAACTGTGGCAGAAATTGGCTGGTTAACTTTAACGCCTCAATAACAAAATTTCTCTGTATTACTCATCACAGAGAACCATCCCTGCCCTAATTAGATTGTCTGAAGTTCAACTTCTCGAGAGTTTCTCTTTGCGAGTACACGGTCTCACATTGACAGCTGACCTGAGATAGAACAAATACATTGAGGCAATAGCTTCGTCCACCGCAAGGAAAGTTGGTTCCCTGTGCGGCGCCAGGAAATTTTTTCTCGTCGGAGTCGATCCTTCAAATATACAAATCAACCATTCGCCCTTACATGGAATATTGCTGCCATACATGGCCCGGTGCCCCTTCTGTTTGTCTTAAGGCTCTTCATAAGATCCAGATACGTATATGCAATGTAATTGGCCCTGATCCGGCATCTCGTCTGCAGTCACTCTCACACACACGTGTCATCGCCTCCCTCTCTCTCTTATACAAATAATTCCATGGTAACTGCTCCGATGAGCTGCTTTCACTGATTCGCAGACGTCACGAATTTAAGCGTTCTCCTAGTTTGGCAACTCGGTCACACACTTTCACTGCCGAAACTGTTAAATGTATCCGTCTCTACTACACTAATAGCTTCATGTCTCGCAACTCTCGCTTGTAGAAATCCCTCCACTTTTCCTGTTTCCCTGATCCTATAATCTCCAAATATTCAATGTAATGTCGATCGACGTCTCCAGTTGCCTTCATCTCTCCTTCTCTTCATCCTTTCCTCTCTCACTCCTATTTTCTCTAGCTCCAATTTTCTGTAATCCCTTGCCTTTAGTGGATTCTTGCCTAAAAATGGGGTGAAGAAATTTTAATTAATATACACAACACACACACACACACATATATATATATATATATATATATATATATATATATATATATATATACATATATATATATATATATATATATATATATATATATATATATATATATTTAAAGAATGTCTATTATGTATGATCATTATGTATGATTCAAGATTCAATTGATTCATATCGTAGAGTATCAGAGGAAAAAAATATGTCCACATATGGATAAGTTTATTATGCAGTTCATCGATCTAAGATTTCGTTTCTCATAAACCATCAACAGAGTTGTTATATGGACATTACAAAAGAGATGTTCACCATAAAAGATGACAACTTGGATATTTCATTATTATTTTAGTCGTCGATCTAAATTTTCGAATCACAAGAACCATCATCAGATTTCATATATTTGCATTAAAAAGAGATTGTCACCGTTAAAAACGATATAATATTCTATTTATATACAAGTTTACTACGTGACGAAAACGTAGGTCGTAAATTCATAATGCGTTTCTATGCTGTCGCACATGACGAAAAAAGAAATGTTATCTAGAGACACACGTGTTTAAATGCATTGTAACATGTTTTGACTGGATTAAAATGTAGGTTTTTTTTGTGTGTTATTTTGTTTTCGCGAAATTAAAGCCACCATACCATCATAATCAAACATAATAAACATTCGTTTTCTGATATATTTAACAATAATTTTTTGAATAATTATCAGCTCTCTTACTACACTAATTATATATATACATATTCCAAATCAATTCTCTCTCTCTCTCTATATATATATATATATGTATATATATATATATATATATATATATATATATATATATATATATATATATATATATATATATATATATATAATATAATATAATATAATATAAAAGGCTCATCTGAATTTTAAGTTTTGATCATATCGTTTTTTCTTTTATTTTACGTAGTGTCACCACAAATGTATATACACGTTTCCGGTGTCTGTTTCTTTTTATTTTAATTTAGCTCAGCGAATCGGTAGCGAAATATGCATCGAAAAATAATTCATATATCATCTGTATCTCACTAATTTAAACCGTTATTTATCTCCTTTCTTTAAAACTTCACTCTATAAGATTTTAATCACCACCTTCACCTTTAGGCATTCCGTTTGTTCATTTTTCTTTTACGTCTCTCTCTAGAGCTTTCATAAATTTCCTTCTCACACTTGTTTCCCACTGCCACACGTACACTCTCGCTGAAATTTTGTTTTTTCTAAACTGAGTTATATTTTTCGATTTCTTTTTAAATATTTAGGTCTGATGAATTGGATCGTGATTACTATTCAATTTAATAAATTATAACCATGGAATATTCGTGCTTGAGACTTTAATATTATATTCTTCCTCTGTCTCGGATATTGAGTTCTACCTGGATTCTATCCTCTTTGGAATATGTATATATATATATATATATATATATATATATATATATATATATATATATATATATATGATGTGTTGACAGAGTGTCTAAGATGTGTATTTGTGAGATTGGAATTCAAGAGCTTCTGGCAGACACACGATTCTGTGTGGTCTCCTTCGCGTTTCTATGTACGATTGTGCTTATATGTGTGCTCTAATGTATAATTTTTAAATAATATAAATCCAAATATATAAGCATCTGCTTGTCATTACTCAACCAACGACGTGATACAAATTCAGCCACCTTAATACTCGTAAACAAAGCCAGAAACGCATATCCCTCGGCAAAGTACGATTGATTCGAATCTTTCTCGTTGGCTTTGAACACATTAGCACCATTTATAAAAGCACAATGATGATCATTGATGAACCTGACAAATTAGCTCCAGGGAAAATACAACAGACACTCGTGTCCCTCTTATTTCGTGATAAAAACTGATAATAGAAAAGCCAATGACTGGAGGCCATATTCAGATTCATCTCAAATTAGCTGGCATTCCATTAAAATTAACGACATTGGTTTCTCAAAGTCTTCATTGCTGCTTGCTATAAGTTAACAGACACATTTAGTTAAATACTCGGCTAATCTATTCCATTGTAACTTCTTCAGGTCACCTTTATGCCGATATGTAAGCATACGCACATATAATTTAATAGAAATAGAGGTCTTGATATAAATAAATACATATATATATATATATATATATATATATATATATATATATATATATATATATATATATATATATTAAAGAGAAACATACCATTTTAAGGCTCCATTGTAATAGTTTATTTCACCAGAGACCTTTTAAATTACCCTGGATCTTCAGACATCACTTTCAAAAAAGGTGAAACGAAAAATGAAATACACTTTTGACGGGCAGTATTAAGTTTATGTAATTTAACAGAGAAGGTTGTGAGGAGTGGTGTGGGGGACATTGTCGAGTTTAGAGAGGGTTTATTTTTATATTTCTTTCTATCATACTTAATATTGAAGAAGGAGGGAGTAAGGATCAGACATTGATCTATTTCATCAGTCAACTCAACGGAAATGATATGTTGAAAGGAAGGAAAGAAAAGAGAAAAAAAGCGTTGAAGTCTAGAGAAAGTAGATGTATTTAGGGTTTACGGAAGAAGAATAAGATAGGTGGTATAATTTTAACAATTTAAGTAAAAACAGATTTTAACGTTTGATAGTAATTTAAATGTTTAAAAGAATCCACGAAGAAATTAATTAAATGCTTGTTAGCAATTTAAATATTCATCTCCTCTACAAATAAATTAGGGATTTAATATTTAATATGAGTTGAATACTACATTTAAACCACATTAATAAAAAAAATATATATGTAAAATATAAAAGTTTACTAATATTTTAATATTGTAAATGAATGTTAAGGTAACATCTTTATCAGTTTGAGTCTAATTCATGAATGTAATTTGTAACTGTTTTTAGATGGGTAATTTCATACTTAAATTTTAGATTTCAAATTTCGATGGAGTAATATTTGAAGGTAATATATATTAAAAAGAAATTCATATATATACCAAATACACATTTATGTTAACCGCACATATACATATGTTCATTTACATGTGCGATTACACACATAAGCACACACATATGTATCGATATACACCGGTACCTATGCATATTCATATATAAATACTTACACATACATTTACAAATATATACACATATTCATATTTATATCTATTTAATTTTTTCCTTTAATTTTATATTTAACTTTTAACGTTAAATGTTTAACGTTCTAAATTTCGAATATTTGCTTTAAGTTCTGATGAAAATAAAGGAAAAACTTTTCCAATATTTACACATTACAATGCATTTACAGTTTGGTTCAGCTGTAATATTTCGGTCTATTGCGTGTTATGATGACAAAGAACCGCATCATGAAATTATCATATGCGCCTGCTATTCCATGACAGTTATCGTCGCATTGTAAATTTCTCTCAAAATAACAAAATGTCATTTTTGACGGTGGATATCTCTGTTTCATATCTGCATAACCACTCTGAGGATGGCGCATATGAGCCGAAAGATGAGGACCAAATTGATAAACTGAAAACCTAAGGACAGTGTCGAATCAGACCAGGAAACAGTGGGATAAAATGTGCTCAATAAATAACATTTAGGGCATTTAAAGTCAGGAGATCAGTCGAATCTGCTAATCAGCGGATTCCATTAAAGTCCTTATTTTTTTATATATATATATATATATATATATATATATATATATATATATATATATATATATATACATGCATATATACATACTTAGAAGGATAGACATATATTATGCAGTGTTGCATTAGAACATGAACTTACGCAGTACAAATCTGTGAAATTTGTTTCAAGTTTGAAATTTTTCTAACGTTTCATCAGGTGGGAAATCACGCCTTTGCATTTAGTTATATATATATATATATATATATATATATATATATATATATATATATATATATATATACACAATCAGTCAACATAATCAATGCTGTCAGACAATCAATGGGCGACCATACTGACCACATCACACCTTACACATCCTCCTTTTTATATTGTGTTGTATATATATATATATATATATATATATATATATATATATATATATATGTATACACAACAAGATATAATCAAGGAGGATGCAGCCTGAGCTGTGAGGTGGCGAGATGTAAAGTGTGATATGGTTGCTATGGTCGCACAAATAGTCTGAGAGCCTTGACTATGTTCCCCTGCTTGTGTAGCCTCATGCGGAGTCATATTGCCAGATGTAGCGTCCTCCATCAGCCATCCTCTTGGCCCACAGCAGCACTAACTCCTCACAGCACTTCATGTACTATTCCGTGCTGAGTCCGAAATATTGTGGGAAGATGGTTAGTGGCATAACTTCTCCATCACGTGTGATCACTCCAAACACAGTGATGTTGAATGGACATTTCCTCCAACGATCTCCGAATCCTCTCTGCAATAACCTCAGAGTAACACCCAAACATACTGAAATATCTGTACTGGAGCTTCCGTTTCGAATGCAAGTCATTATAGCATACCATTGTGAATGCGCGTGTGTCTGTGTGTGCATACAATGACAGCTAAGTTTAAAAATTAAGGAGAGTTTTTGAAAAGTACTATAAACAAAAAAAGATTCGCACACAAATACAATCACTTCAACAGTCACAAACATAAATAAACCACAATCGCGCACCCACACACCCGCGCCAACACAGAAACACACCCACATATATATATGTGTGTGTGTGTGTAGACAGTGGACTATAGAGCACATTGTGATTGTTACTTCTTTAGCAGCCTCTCTATATAGTGGTTGGTTTAATTAGGTTACGAGTTGGAATTGGCGAAAATCATCCACGCGTAATTTATATTGTTTAGATCGTTATTTAAGTTTCGAACCTGTTTTTTCTAGAATCCTGTGACCCTGGATCACTACTGCCAACTCAGCATGAACTGAGTCTAAGTAAAGATTAGCTTTTATGAGTATTTTCTTTTATCTCTTTATATTTGTAAGATAGTTTCAGACATTTTCTTTGTCTACTACTAACGGTTTCCAGACGGTTAGTCTGTTTGAATTAAACCCTCGCCCGGTAAGTAGCAACAGGTATGAAAGGTGTCACCTGGACGTCATCATAAACGGTATATGAAGCCAGTTAGAGAGTATAGAACAGGAAAGACAAATATTAATATTTTAGGCGTATGTGGAAAGGTTGGGCAGACAATGACCGACATTCGCGAGCGACAACACAGGATTATATGCAGGCAAAGTAAAAAAAAGAAAGTGGATCAGGATCCGTATTAGGTCAAGTCAGGAAAAATCCGTACTGGGGTACAGTAAAACATCTGAAAAATGTATGTTGTTAAACTGAAAGGGAAAAATTTAAATATACACTTCATAGTTATTTATGCACCTATGGTACAAAGTACAGAAGAAATTGAAATATTTCCTATTAGGCTCAATTTCACTTGCAAGTAATTACAATTGCCATGGCCGATTTCATTGTTAAAGTAGGCAAATGAATATATGGTGTACAAATTGGCAAATACTGATTAGAGATGCTTAATGAAAGCGAATAAGATTGGTCTAATAGTTTATAACAAATAATTAACTACTAGCCAAAGCTGGTATAAGAAACACCCAAGATGTAAATGGACATGGAGAATCTCAGGAAAAAAAAATAAGTACAGAAATGCAAATCGATTACATAACTATAAATAAGAGATTCGAGAATGCAGTTCTACACTACAACAAAAATCCAAGTGCAAACACTTGAAACGACATTCCTCCAGTGATAGTAAGCTTAGAGTGAAACCTGACAATTAAATAGGGCCTAGTCATCACCCAAATAGCAATACCACGGACTCTTGAATAAATCTAAAAAGGAAATATATGGACAGTGTGAAAAACAGATGCAACGGACAAACTGCAAACTGAAACTCGAAGTGCGACACGTTAAGTGAAGTGTTAGTAACTATGCGGGAGGAAATTCATTTATCCATATAATATTTTCAAAATATCATAAGCAATCGAGATCCTCTCAAAACAAAAATAGACAAAGTAAAAAAAATGAATTCTCCATTTGAATAAAAGTAGAAAAAACAATGCCAAAATTTTGGATAGAATATAGCACATTGGGCAAATAAATCATCAATAAATGCAGGCAGGCTAAAGAGTTTTGTCTCAACGAAGAATTTGCCCAAATAAAAAGAAGTATAACGTATAAAACAGATATACATGAAAAATAGGACAACTAGCAGGACAAAAGACATGTTCATCAACAGAGTGCGTAGACTCCAGGGAAGGAACGCTGATGGTAGAGAAAGAAAAATAATTATAGATGGAATTACTATTTTGTCGAACACTTTCACGAGGAAAGAGATTAACCGATAATATACAGAAATGTCGACGGACCGGAAATAGTAAATCTGAAGTGGAATATGACCTGACAAAATTGAACGGAACCAAAGTAAGAGGATCAGAAGGAAAAGTAATAGAGATGATAGCAACCATAAATGATTTCGGGATTGAAAAGATTACAAAGACAATAAATGAAACATACAGCAATGGTGATACACCAAAAGACCTAAGTATATCAATTTTCGGAATACTGCCTGAGAATCCAGGTGCAAGCGAATGTGAACTCCATCGGATTATCAGCTTAGTGAGGTATATGACAAAACTTATCATCCGAATTCTGGTGACTAGTATGCGCTGCAGAATCAGTGTAAAACAAGGAACTAAATAATATGCTCAGAATTCAGAGAGAGAGCAATGAACTGAAAAATGATGTGTACCTGTGTTTTAGAGATGCAAAGGCGTTCGATAAAGTATGCTACAAATGTTAAATAATAGTTTCAAACTAGTATATTTTTAGTGGAAGTGTATTTGGCTCAAACCTTCTGAGGATGACCTTGTTGCCAGCAGGTAGACAAAACGAAGGGAATTGATTTTGATTGGCTGATCCGAACGTGGATAAGTTGGGTATGGAAAGCCTTTGCAAGTTGCGAAGTTTTACTCGTCGAAGAATGCAGAATGGTACTTTCCTGGACTGGGAACTTGCTCCCTAGTAGTGGGGGCAGAGCAACTCCACTGGCTAGTTAAAAATACACGTTGACGTGTTAAAAAAATAGATCATTTTAAAATTCTCTTCTGTTGTTCTCATTTTACCTCCGAATCCCAAATCATTTCGACGCATGTCCAGAAGATGGCGGCGTGCTTAGTAGAAGTAGAAGATAACAGCTGTATTATTTTTCTATTCTACTTATAAGTGATATCTCCTTTTTGCACTACTACTGTTAAAATGTGCAAGTGAATTGTATTTCTTATTAAAAAACAAAACAATTCGTTTGGCTCATTCTTCGGATAATCGGGAGGACATGACAGAGTATAATTTCTACAATATAAACTCGTTGCAAAATATTTTTGATCATAGATCTGAGGAGACGTTATTATATTATAATTTACTATTACTTCCATGTGAATCTCTCCAACTTACAAGGTTATTTCAGAACATCATTCATATTCTCTTGTAACGGTTTTTGTTTTTTTTAATTTTAAATCGCTTGCCAAAGCTTCTCTAGCAAAACCAATGTTCCAAATGAGATCCTTTATAAACCTGTTTCATATTATCCAGAACCACCCTTCAACCTCTCTCTCAAAGGCAGGCTGTGATAAATCTCTCACTGTTCATTCACTTATACCATTTGGGATCACGTAAGCTATATTTCAATGTTCTCACGTTCTATCTTCTCATCTGTGGTTGAAATATGCAACTGTTAATGAATAAACATATTGAGACTGTCATTTCTTTCTTCTCGTTCACCAGATATTTCTCAAATTATTTTGAAGATATATTATTGATGGATATATATTTTGATTGATATGTTATTTTATAGATATATTATTGATCGATATATACTTTTCTTGATATGTTATTTTACGGATATCCTATTGATCGATATATATTTTGATTGATATATTATTTGATATTTATATTATTGATTGATCTATGATTGATATTTTATTTTGTAGATATATCATTGATTGATATATATATATATATATATATATATTGATTGATATATTACTTTATAGATATATTATTGATTGCTATATAATTTGATTAATATATTATTTGATAGATATATTATTGATTGATATAATAGTTGACAGATATATATCATTACTGATGTATATTTACATTGCTATAATATTGATTTATATATTATTTGACAGATATATACATACATATATATATATATATATATATATATATATATATATATATATATATATATATATATATATATATATATCATATACATTGAATAATTAATTGATTGATTGATATATTATTTGAAGGATATTTTGAAAGTCGTTGGATTTTATGGTGTTTCCACCTGGTATTTAATTTTTTGTAATGAATACAGTGTCTGTCTTAGATCAAAGGAGTCAGTGAATTCAGATACTGAAGAACTTTTTTCTTATTCAGAACAGAAATAAATCTAACACTTTATATTGTCTTCATAGATTCTATGAATAACAGCAAATATTTCATACAATAATTCTACTGCGCCTGTATCTGCGTGTATATAGCCTTATAATCTTCTATAAATTGGAATAAAAACATTTTAACTGATGACAATTATAGAAAAGTCAAACCATTTATGTTTATCTATCATTCGTAAAAGACACTTACGTGATATATGTAGAAAATATCACTATATTGTATGAATTTCATGAATTTGACCTTTCATTATTATGTTTCATTGAGTCATGTTTCATTCATTTTTCAAGGCGAGGCGACAATATTATGATCAGAAAGATTTATGTATGTCTTGCTGTCTAGATTGAGCAATATAATAATATTTGATCTAGTATGCTATATCCTTGTAAGCTCACTTGTCGGGGTGTGGATCTTTAAAAATCCAACGAGTTAATAGTATTACATCTACTCCACCGTAATGTAAAAAAAAAACGGCCTGGAGTGAAAAAGGAAATTTGCTGTTGTTCTACGACTAAAGTTTGCCATAGATTTTATAGTATGGCATCTTTCAATTCAAACAGTGTTACATGAATTGGTGACACGAGTTCAAATCTTGTTGAAATGCAATCATTTATTGAATATTTCTTTATTTAAAAGTTAGTAAGGTTCACTATAAAGAATGATATGTGTATAATATGACCGGAAAGAAATCGTGGTAAAGAAGCCTCAAAAAATATTATTAAAAATAAGAAAATATTAAAAAAAAAATCTACTGACATCTAATGAATACGATTTAAAATGAAACCTCTACCAGTAAGATTCATTAATTCAAAAATAAAAATGAATTGAAGAATATTATGCCAATGAAAATCAAACAAATATACATGTTGAAGATCACAAGAATGGGGGCAGTTCAAAAATGAGAAGACATCGCAAAATGAAAAAAAAATCATAATGTATAATGAAACTAAATCAAAAATAAAGTAAATTAATGGATTAATAAGCGTGGTATTAACATGCAAGTATGGTGCTAACAGTAAAAATGTATTCTATTTGACAGCGGTTTCATTCTTTAAATGTTCTTAGAAATTCAAGGTCATATGCTATTCTTTTAATGACTTATTTTCTGCTTCAAAGAAAAAGGAATGCAAACAATATATTGTAGATATGTTCTACGTATCTAAATTTATCCCATAAGAGAATATGACTAAAGTATGGAATGCTAAAGGAAGATTTATTATTTAAAGATGAATACGGAATGAAAGGGACGGTATATATAGAAATAAACAAAACGATAAAAAATGTACTAATTTTCAAATCAATTACGAACCACCAAGGTCAAGAACATAGAGCAATTTACATATTAGGAATTGCTTTAACAGATGATGTAAATGCAACAACGAAACCCGAAAATGTATAGGGGAAGTGAAAGATGACTTACAAAAGCAAATGTAAATATTTATGGACAGAAATCATTCGTTTAAAAATAAAATAGAGTATGGGATCTTCATGCCGTATTT
The DNA here is from genome assembly GCA_903632075.3 of Acanthosepion pharaonis. Classification (NCBI taxonomy): domain Eukaryota; kingdom Metazoa; phylum Mollusca; class Cephalopoda; order Sepiida; family Sepiidae; genus Acanthosepion; species Acanthosepion pharaonis. The sequence goes on from CAHIKZ030001995.1 coordinate 188,673, forward strand.
TTATTTCTATATAAAATTTAATGAAAAATGATGCATAGACATGGGGCAAGAGAAATGTGGTTAGAGGAAAGGATGTTGAGAATAACAACGACTAAATGTTACAGCGAAGACTTACTTTTTGGGAAAATGGAATCAAAAAGTATATAAAAAGAAAACGCAAAGATATCTATGATCAAAGATACCAAGATATCTCGGATCAAATTCAAGCATCAGCCAACACATCAGCAACACCAGCCATAAGCAGCGCATCCATCAGCAGCACATCAACCTTCAGCCAACTAGCAGTCACGATATTAAGTTCAATTTGTCATGAAACGAATTCATTGTTTCTGTTTATCTCGAAAGCCATAGCTGCTTATTTTCGTATATGTTAATGTAAAAAAAAACAATTTAATTTTTTTTAATCTTTCATATTGTTATTAATTCAACAGTTCATTTTAGGGAAAACCATATTTGGGAATACACAATTTTCTTTTTTTTAATTTCGTGATATAGGAAATATGACGTTTTTCTGGATTTGAATCAATGCGGTACTTTGCTGGAATTGCCATCGTCTACGGAAAGATTAACAATTATATATATATATATATATATATATATATATATATGTGTGTGTGTGTGTGTGTGTGTGTGTGTGTTAGTGTGTGTGTGTGTATGTATATCATATATATATATATATATATATATATATATATATATATATATATAATTCTCAGTGCAAAGAAATCTGTCCTCATCCATAATGGGGACCAGTGGATTAAAAGCACTAATGACAACGTTGACATCACCATGGGATCTCTAGACTCTGCAGAATTTTCGGACCTTTTCGGTCTATTTATACTGTACAATCTAACCGCCCACCGTGAACTAGACATTAGGGACATCGGGCTATACAGAGATGACGGACTCATGGTAGTGAGGAGCTCTACAAATTTTAAACCAGAGAAAATTAGAAAGATAATTTATAATGAATTCCGAAAACTGAATTTAAAAACAGTAGTCAACACTAAATTGAAAAGATAAAACATGCTAGACGTAACCCTAGACTTAACGAAGAACGTTCACCTACCTTACAGAAAACCCAATACTAATCTCCTGTATCTACACCCTAAGTCAAACAACCCTCCATCTATGATTAAGCTTATACCCACATCAATAGTTAAAAGAATCATTATGAACTCAGCAAATAAGAAAATATTCCTACAACACAGTAGTTTTTATAACACATCCCAGAAAAATAGCGTCTACAAAAACGCTGACATAACCTATAGAAACGATAGTACCAATAATAAGAAAAACAGGAAAAGAAAGATCATCTGGTATACCCCTCCGTACAACCAAATGGTCAGTACCAAACTAGGCCATAAGTTCCTAGCTTTAATTGAAAATCACTTTCCCACTAACAGCAAACTTAGCGAGATATTTAACAGAAACAGCTTAAAATTGAGTTACAGCTGCACTGAAAATCTAGAAAGAATCATAAAAATACATAATAAGAAAATCCTAGAAAAACACGCATGCGAAAACAGTACTAAAACTCATAAACTAAAATTAGATAAAAATAACGAAAGATTATGTGATTGTAGAAACCGTAAAGAATGCCCGTTGAAAAATAAATGCCTTGCAAAATCCGAGGTATACCAATGCACTTCTCATCCATTGAGTGTCCTAACACTGATAGTATATACATAGGCTCAACGAAGAATAATTTTGAAATTAGATGGAGGCAACACAAGACCTCTTTCAACAATATTCAAAATTGAAATCAGACATCTCTATCCCAATATTTCTGGCATCTAAAGAAACGAATAAAACACCAAAAGTAAAATGGAAAATAGTAAATTGAACAAAAACTTGTAAAACCTAGGATGACCTATGCCCTTTATGCCTACACAAAAAAACTACACATCATTAAGTTTCTAAATAATGAAAAACTATTAAACCATCGGCCGGAGTTAACGGTATTTTGCCGACATCAACAAATTTTCGCATTAAATAATTAGCATAAAAAACACATAGTTTAATAAAAGTCTTAAATCTTAGCTAAATCATTAAATAGGAAAAACCTTTTCTGTAGTCGTCAAAAACAAATTGAAATTCAGTGTTATACGGTTTGTATATAAACAACCCACTTGAATAAACAAAGAAATAAATAGATAATCAGATAGTTAATAATAAAACAAAATCCTCCCGACACATAACGAATCGTAGGCGCGGCATAAAAATATCCCTCACTGGGAACCAACTAGAGGATGACCGCCAACATTAGCCTTGAAATAGATACCCTACCCAACCTTAGCAAAACCTCTCAGAAGATGATGAATCTATCGATAAGAATTACCTCTCTGACCTCTTAATAATGAAAACTAGCCTAGCCACTCCCAAAATAAGGAATGTTATAACGGACCATGCCTAAAAACACACGTAAACGAAGAGATAGCTTATTCCTAAAATTTCGCTTGAAGATTAAACGGGGCTAAACACCTCAATTCAACTTAATTTTAAAAATCATTCGGATGGCTTTGGCTATCGTATTTGAAACATGAGAACTCTTATGTAGCGAAGGAATCATATTTTTAAACAAAAAAATTTATTATTAAATATATATATATATATATATATATATATATATATATATATATATATATATATATATATATATATATGTGTGTACCTCCACTTAATTTTCGATACCTAAGGTTTAAAATATATTTTTAAAAACGAAAAATCATTCATGAAGATTTCATCTTAGCTTTGATGGAAGATTAAATAAGGAAATTTTATAGTTCCATTATGTAAAATAGTCTATTGTATTTCAGATTGAAATTATATAGATTGGAATGTCAGATATTTGTACGACATTTTAAATAAAGAAAATAAAAACCGGCTATTTTCTTAATTTCAAGAAATTATTAAACAAAATAAAATTCGATTTTAAAACTAATAAATTTTATTTTATTCTGTAAAATTTATGTTTGTGTTACGTTATGTGAGTAAAATTTGAAACAAAATAAAGTTAAATTAATCTATTTTGAAATAAATATTACTTATAGTATAAAAAATAATATAAAAATATTTTTTAACGATGGGTCCTGGTTTTATCTTTATTGATGTATGGATAAGTTCTCAAGTGATGACAGCTATCATGGATGATCAGAATTGAGATAAATTTACGAAATCTAACTGAAAGCATTTTTTTTTAGTTTTTAACCAACTTTTAATTTTTACATAAAATATTTCAGCAGATGTTTTTTTTTCTTTTATTGAATTTAGTTACGTTTCAAGATGCTTTATGAATGTTGCATTTCGTCTCTAGGTTCTTTAGTTTACTAAATTATACAAAAAAAATAATTATTTGAAATATAACCCAAACAAAAATATATACATGAATTAAAATATTTAGTGAATTAGCTATTAAAAAAATATAACATTAATTTTGCAATTCGAAAGATATAATTTACAAATACTTTAATGATGAAAATAACCGAATAAGGAAATTGAAACAATTGAAGTTCGTCAGACGATACATATATCACTTAACATTTTAAGGATTATATCATGTGTGGTTTACCATAGGTAGAAATTGGTAATGTTTGGTAACCTAAAAATGATACTTAAAAATTAATTTAAAAATATATTGGTTCAAACGTCTGTTATGAACTTTTCAATTTTTGATTCGTAAGTCTACTTTTCACTTAACGATGTCAGCAAATCGACGTCTTGAAAGCAATGAATTAGGATTTCTAATATCGTTTGACAAAAGAAGGAACCTCCCGATTTTAAGTTTAATTTTATAATCAAATTTATAACTTAAGTTTCAGTTTTGAAACAGAAATTTCTGTGTCACGAAGAAATCATATTTTAAAATAGAAAATAATTATATGCTCTACTCTTTGTATCGAGCATTGTTCTTTTAAAAATAATGATAATTGTTAAGAATTGACGTTTACAACTGTCGATATTATTCAATATATTTTAAATTCACGCGATCACTATGCTATTTCATTTATTTAGGTGTCTTTAATTGACTTTTTAAAAACCATATGCCATTTTATATGATTTCCTTTTCTCTTCTTTTCTGTTTTTGCAGAATTCCTTCTGTTTTTTACTTCTTTTCGATTTTTGACATCATTTCCTTTAGGTTTTAGATTTCATCTCACATTCACAGGCTCTTAAATTAAGCTTTTCTAACTTACATTGTTTATATGTTGTCCCAGGTGACATACGACTTAACTGTAAAAATCTTATGTAATTTTATGAAAGTGTCTTTATTTTCTTCTTCAAAATATTTTGATTATTTTTTTAGTAGAATATTTGTAGACTTCTTTCTAGTGACATTTTTGTAGATCATTCTTCAAAATATTTTCTATTTATTCTGGAAAACTATAATCTTTCGCAATTTTTTTTTTATTATTTTAATACTGCTTCTTTTGTATTTCTTATAGACTTTTTATCTCGAACATTTTCATTATTGTCTGCTTGGAAGTTCTTTTAATATATCTTCAAATATCTTATTTTTGACCTTAACATATCTTTTTTCCAGCACTATAAATCTTAAAATAGATTCCGTTTCAAATTGCATTTCATCAGCAAATATCTACTCTCTTCAAAATAGGTTTACTTCTTTAAAATTTCTTCAAACATTCTTCGAAAAGTACATAGGTTTTTGAATTTTCATTTATTTATTATTTAATTCTTTAATGAAATTTATATTTTGTAACAATCAATTTTCCATTGTGCTGCCTTCTTCACTCTCTACTTTTTATTCGTAAATATCTTATTTGAAAATACACTTAGTATCTATGTTCTAAGAATATTAGTTTTTTTAAATAAAACATCGTTTTCCGATTTTTTCTGACACACCGAAGCATTTCTAAGAGACAGGAAAAAGGTAATAGAAAGTTTGAGTAAGTCTATCACATTATCAAAAAAGATGCTAAATTTCTCATGCGAAAATTGACAGAGGAAGAGTTTCCCTTATTTAAATTTAACACATTCAGCTCGAAATACTTATTTGGCTTCTGCTTATCATGTTCGGTTTCAGTCCCACTAGCGATACTTAATTTGTTCTGTAGAATGGTGCTGTTATTGCAGAGTTACAAGGTTTGCTCAACTGGGTAAAGACATAAAACGAGAAGGAAAATTATATTGGTAATGACAGTAACACACACACACACACACACACACACACACACACACATATATACATATATATATATTATATATATATATATATGTTGTTTATTTGCAATAAATAATTATGCATATACAATGTATTTTTTACATAGTTAAATTCATGCACTTTATTTGTTTATCTGTTCTCTCTGTCTCTTTCTTTTTTCTCTCTCTCTCTCTCTCTCTCTCTCTCTCTCTCTATATATATATATATATATATATATATATATATATATATATATATATATATATATATATATATATATATATATATATATATATATATATATATATATATATATATATATATATCCCAACAACCTATGATTGCTAATCGTTATGTCCGAATCCACATAAAACGTTGGACACTATTGTAAGGGGGTGGGTAATATGCTATCTGGTTAGTCTACTACTAGCAGTCGTTTAACTATTTCCCTCGCTGGCGTGTATTTTAATTTGTCCATGTTATTAAGATTACCATTTCATTACTAACTTCCGTTTTGGTTATTCTTCATTCAGTAACATTTTCTAGGTTTCAATATATATATATATATATATATATATATATATATATATATATATATATATATATAATCGGTGTCACCACAACCAGTTAGTAGACTTACTAGCACGCAATTGATCACAGGATGTTGGGAAATTAGGGAGAGAAAACATCAATAACGAAGCGAAAGTGAAAACAGTAAAAGGAAGGATACTACATAGAGATTGACATTGCTTTTAATTTTTTGCAGATTAAAGTTAATTGGATATCATGGTGCTGGGAGAGAGTTCTACGAGCGAGAAAGAAACCGCTAGTGTAGATATTACGGATACATCTATATATGCTGATCAAAGGCTGACAGGTCTCTCAGATTATTCATCGAGAGAAGTTAAGTTTGGATGCGTTAAAATTTAAAGCTATCTTTTGTCCCATTCTACGACCATATTGAGATGCTTTTTTCCATCGTCTGCCATTTTCACCATGTCGGACTGATCAGATTTACTATCGAGGCAGCAATACATAGAAACATCTTCAGCGTAGATGCAAGGTTGAGAGCCGTTGTCATCGGGATGTTCATTATTGAAGTTTAAAATCATCGTAGGACCAAAGATGTTTCCCAGGGGAAAACCTGCATTCGTGCGAAAGTGGCAGTTCAGGATAACTTTAATTTCACGATTTGATATGAAGGAATAGTTTAGCTCAAATAAGTTGTCCGGAAACACTGTAGTTTTTCAGCTTGTGGGGAAGACCTAAATGCAAGACCCTGACAATGGCATTTCAGATAACTCATTTTGAAGCGCGGTCTTCACCATTTTTATCAAAAGCTTGACAGAATCCTTCTGCAATTATCGTCAGTGGTTGAACTGAAGAAAATAAAGCGGTATTGCTTGTCTGAGAAAAAGCCCTGTGATGAGAGATGGTGAACAAATTTAGCATTATTTAGGGCCTCTAGTAGTTTCGCCAAAATAGGCAAAATTCTAGTAGACCGCTAGTTGGATAGGTCAGAAGGATTTCCAGAGTTCTTCAAAACTGAAACAAAAGTCGATGACTTCCATCAAGTAGGAATGTAGGTGGCAGCGAAACATTTATTATACGGTATAGTGAAAACAGGAGCTATTTCGGGAGTACTTTTGTTTATGACTACAAATGGGATGCTTCGTGGGAATCGGTTCTGAGTTGGAAGTTAGGCAGGGATACTCATGATGAGTCAAAGATAGAGTTTGAGTGGAATCTACGGACAAACCATTCAGATTTATCAGCAAAGGATGATAACTCCTCAAATCGATTGAAGAGTTGTAATAGAGATTGTATTATTGTATAGTACCCTATTATAGAGTAGACAGTAATCACGAGAGCCAATGATTTAGAGGATATGAAGAACAGGGATTTAATTTTGCGTGGACTCGTTTACATTTGTTACGAACCGTAGGGTGACGCTTCACCGATCACTAGAATCTGGAGCTGTTCAAGTCAAGAGCCAACTGTTATCTTTCTCAGATATCCCAATAAATTGTGTCTTTAATTCTGTAATTCCCTACCACCAGTGATTAATGGGTCTTGTACAAAGTGGACATCTTGTAATAAAATAATAATTACAATTAAATATAATAGATATAAACAAATATAATAAAATAAATGGTTGGCGTATATTTAAAAGTTCATCTTACAAATTCTAACTGTCAAAGACGAGCTTAGCCTAAATGAACTATTCATGAGTTCTATTGTATATGAAATCTTTTATAACTTGGTTCGATAAAACAAGGTTTCAATAGATGTACATTTGACAGGCAAAAATTCACACATATATCAAGATTCGGTCACATCTAGAAGTTACTAGTTTCAGTATTCGGTCGGGAAGATTGATTTCTTTCTCCTCTGTATTGAAAGCAACGTACTAAGTTCATACAATTTACCCCGTTGCTACGTATTCAAAGCACGTCTGTCCTTTTGGCTTAGTCTATTGATAATTGACATATCTAACAATGGTAGAGAATGACCTCAGGCATCTGTCTTCGGAATGTAGTCGCACGAATTAGCAGTTGACTAGAGGTTAGAATAGTTTCCTTTGCGCTTCTTTTCCTCATGTCAAATCTGTCAATTATGAAAGCCGATCCAGATTCGTTAAATAATTGTTTTCTCTGTTTACGTGCTGGCCATAAATGCTGCAGAACAATGCACGCTGGTAACTAAACGGCAGCGCTTTAAGCAATATTGGACGAGGTCTGAGAACTACATATCGTTTAGATTATAAGCATTAGTGATGAAACGGCATGATTTTTATCTGCGACTTCATTATTGATTCTCTTCAAGTTATCACAGATATATCATGATGTTTACTTTCATCATCGATGAATTCAGCATTTTTTTATATATTGAATGTGCTAAATAGATACTTTTTAATATTTCCGTTTAATACTTACTTTCAAGATAGGGAATATATTTTATATATATATATATATATATATATATATATATATATATAGAGAGAGAGAGAGAGAGAGCAAGTGTTAATAAAACTGTGCTCGATGTAAAAAACAACAGATATATATATATATATATATATATATATATATATATATATATATATATATATATATATATAATATATATATATAATAATAATTAAGGGTTGTTCGTAGTCTTTAACTGTGATGAAAGCTCGTTGTTTGTGGAAGTTGGTGTTAAACAAGCAATTTTTTAAAACAGAGGTTATTTTCTTGTCTTAATGATTTAAATTTTTCCCAATCGATTGGTGCCCTTTTATTAAACTTCATTCACTTCTCTCTTAAAATATATATGGTACATATCCGCATGGATTTCGTAATGTTTACCCTACTTATCTGCTTTGATAAAAAATTTGTCGGATTTTGTGATAATAGAAACGTATTTTAGCATTTATTTTACTGTAGGTCTTTTGGAGTTTTAGCAAATTTAACATTGTCTATTACCGAGAATAGGTGATTCTCAAAGTTCAATAATAGATCGCTGCATGGTGATTTCTTTTGGGACTTAAATCCAAAAGAGTCGGAATCATTTAAGTTGTTATAATCGTTTTTGTATTTAGAGTAGTGTTTCAACATCATTCTTGTTGTGACAATTTCGAACAGGAATAACAGTGTAAGATTATGCGATCTTTTGTTAGGAATCTTAAATGTTTTCTTTGAATAGTCCAAGATAATTGTTTACATATTTCGAAAACGTTTTGAAAAAACGTATAATTAATAATACAAGGGAGTATACATTATGAAAATAATTATAATATATTGCACATGTAGGGCTGCTATTAATAAAACAGTTTAAGATGTAATACCACAAAGCTATTCAGTATACATTAATAAAGATACATATTATCCCTCACCGATAGAACCACTCAGAGTGTGATACGGAGGCGCTGAGTATAGATTGTCTTTTACGTAAGTTAAAAAAAAGAAAAAAATAAACGCCTAGAAACACTCAGCCTAAGGCTGAAGTAACCCGCTGACGTAAACAAAACATAATATTTAACAAAAATTTCGAAGTACTTTTCTAAAAGTTATAATCAATTAAAAAATAATTCAAAAATTGATTCGTGTTGCCTATTTATAGTAACGTAAAAAATTTCATGAAAGAATTTGTTTTTATTAAGTTTGTGGCCTTTTTCTACATGCATGAGTTTTTTTTCCGTGAAAATACCTAGCCTAATCTAATTCTTAGAAACAATTATGCACCTGAAAATTCTACAACTTGTAAAATATAGACATGTTTATGAATTGTTATATCTTTAGTGAGATTGTACAACATGCATTTTTGCATTGGCCACAGACTCACCGACACTCGTAAGTTGACACGCAATGTGCTACAGTCGTGCAGCCTCGCGTTCAGTACATTTTTCGCAGCAATATAAAAATATATATATCTGCCTGATCATGAATATTCTCCAATTATTAAACAGATCACTCTTCAGATAAATCACATTTACAAAGGATAAACTTTGAAGTCAGACTAGCCAGAATTCTAAACGAATGAAAAACTGTTATCGTATCTACATGGCAATCTACACCATCTAGCGATAACTTTATTTAAAATGCATACCTCAAGAACGAAGTATTTGCGAACACATGTTTTTATTGAATTTTCTCCTTGTTTGGAGTTTGGTATTCGTCCTGAATATGTTTAAACAAAATTCCCGATTCAGTTTGCATTTTTTTATTGTAACCAAATGCATCGTAATTATGAAGAATCTGAAAGATCTATTAACATTTTAATCCCATGGTATATATAAAGATTATTAATCCTAACAAATACCTAGGATTTTTCATTTATTATAAAAATATCAAAACGTCTAATCTAGGTACCTCCTCTCAGTTTCGATATTTTTGTTTAAAATGTAATCGAAAAATAAAAGAAATCATTCCTGAATCTTTATTTTTAGCTTTAACTGAAAGCTAAATATGTATATTTACTATTTCCAGTAAGCAAAATACTCCGGTGAATTTCAAATAGGAATTATATTCATTAGAATCTGAACTTTTTGCTCACTTTCAGAAATCGTTTAAATTAAATGAAAGATTTGAAAACAAAACTGAACTTTAATTTAATTCTCGCTTTTGAAAATCTTCCAAAAATAAAATATATTTCCCCGAAACTTCATATGTGCAATATTAGCTGATTTAGAGTTTACTTAATCTAGTTTGAAAATATTTACTTTATGATGAAAATAACAGAGCAATGGATTTTTAAAACCAGAAGTAGCGCGGTTAAGTGCACGTCGTCACCTCATAACTCACTTGAGAATGTGCTGACACTTTTATCATTGTACTAAAGAGAACTTATCTGATAAAACTTAATTTAAGAAAAAGATACTTGAACGATTTTCTATATAATTTTTTAGTACTCGTTAATCTTAAAAATGTTGGAAAATGTCTCTGTAATCTAATTTTAGGAACGTTTAATTTAAAATTGCTGTATCCATCGCTCTGATTTTCTGGTTATGTACTGTATGTTCACCATACTTTCAAAGAGCCTCACGTTACGTATACTTAAAAAAAATATATTTTTTAAATATTGGTTTAAAACAACATTAAATAAGGTTTTTTTAATTTTTCTTTTTCATAAATGTAGTTTTTATTTAATAACAATATAACCTACTGATAAGTAATGCAGAAAATTAAACGATTTAATTTTTTGATTAAAATTTAATTAAATGGAATAATAATTGTAAAAATTAATTATTCATCATTAAAATGTTCGTCTTCTGACAATAGTGTTCTTAATAAATCCTATTTCTAAAAGTAATTAATTTTTTTTTTCTAATTAAATAATATATTTTATTGAATTTTTTATTTTACCAGTCAGAGCAGATTTTCCGTGACAAGGTTAACAGTTTTACAAAAAAAAGAAAAAAAAAAGTATGTTTAAATTCTTCAAGTAGTCATGCTTTTGACTAAAAAAAGAAATTTTTGGCCTAAAATTTAATTTCTCGAAATTTCATGAAATAAATAAATGGATAAAGCGTAACATATTTAAAAATATGTTTTTACTGAGATTCTCTAAAAAATATTCAAAAATATTTTCATTCATTTGCGAATATGTCAAGAAAGTTTCATTGAAATGCAACAATTATTTCATTCTTGTATAAATAAATAAAAAAAAATGAAAATAAAAAACGCCTAGAAAATAAGGCTGAAGTAAGACGCCGCTTAAACAAAACATAATATTTAACAAAAATTTCGATGGTACTAAAAGGGATATTCAATTTAAAAAATAATTCAAAAATTGATTCGTGTTCCCTATTAATAATAACTCAAACATTTTCATGAAAGAACTTGATTTTTTTAATTAAGTTTGTGGATTTTTCTGCACGCATGGGTTTCTTTTCCGTGAAAATTAGATATACATAGCCTAATTTAATTCTTAGAAAGAGTTATGCACCTGAAAATTCTAAAGATTTTAAAATATACACTTGTTTATGAATTGTGATATCATTAGTGAGATTGTACAAAATTAATTTTTTTGCATTGGCCGCACATGCATCACTGACTCTCGTATGTTGTCATGACATTTGGGACAATTTAGTGCACTTCGGGCACATATTAATAAGCATATAACAAATAAGCAAGATAGCATTAACATGAGACAAATTTGAACCGATAACAGCTATCTTTTATATAGGACAGGGTGCAAAAAATGACTCTGGGGCAGTTAGAATAAAATGGAAGCGGCCAACATTAAATACTATATTTCCCCATTTGGGGCCCTATATTGAAGTGTGCCTAAATAAATACACTTAAAATTGATAGTTGTACATCAACTTGATGGATTTAAAATTGGTTTGATCAAATGTGAGAACAGCAGAATTGAAGAGAAGCATTTGCATAAATATAGACAAAAGGCAGATCTATATAACGAACGTAACAACATTCAGAACGCAATGAAAAAAAAATAATATTTGGCAGATTTACCGATAAGGTAAACCAAATTATTCAGAAATTTGAAAGATGTAATAAAAAATATCATAGGAAGAACTTATTTAACCAAATGTGCCTGAAAAATTATTGCTGTCGAAATGCTATGCATATATATATATATATATATATATATATATATATATATATATATATATATATATATATATATATATATATATATATATAATGGCTGCATGGCCCGGTTTGATTAAAAAATCGTACGATTCATACAGCAATCGCTATCACTTGACTTAAAATATTTTAGCCCTCCTTTGCCTTTAAAGGAGTGCCCTTTGCCGTGCAGATGTTGCTATATGCCTTACTTCTTGCGTTTCTCACACTGCAAATTTTTTCTAAGCTCTATACTAAACATTAATCTGTTGCGAAAAAAGAACGAAACAAAATGAACACAGAACGATCAGCTTTAAAAAAGGACGCGTAAGTGGCAAAACCGAATGAAAAAAGAATGTTAACAACAATTATTTTTCACACCCAACCCAGTTCTGCGGAATCAGAATCAACGTTGAGTTTAAGCAAGCGAATGAACCAATGGGAGTAAAGTGCCATGCAGATTTAAATTTTTCCCACTTGTCCCCAATGCAGCTATCGATTCGTGTCAGTTAGCTGTTGGCTCTCACGCTAGCCAATAGAATCAGCTATAGGTTCTCTCTCTGGCCAGTACAAAATGGCCGCAAACTACATGAAAACTGCAGTAGAAGCATGAAAAATCGATTATTTCAACTATAGATGGGAGTTGGGATATGGAAAATCAGTCTTGGCATTCTCGTTAACTTGGAGCATATGCATGTAAATTATAGCAAAAATCCGTCGATAATTGCGGCCGTGCATTCGTTACACACACAAAAACACATCCTGCCTTATATATATATATATATATATATATATATATATATATATATATATATATATATATATATATATATATATATATTGCCACAAGGAAAGCGATAATGACAGTAGGACGGTGGTATTACAGGGATTAAAATCGAATGAGAATAATTTATTGAAAAGTAATGGAAAAGACAATGAAGGGACATATATCACGAGGAGAGAAACGAGGAAAACAAAAATATTGTAACAGCGCTGATAGTTGCATCTAGATCGTTCAATAATCAAACCGTTAGGCCTAGTAGCCACTCTAGGAGAAAGTTTAAATTCATGCAATCGAGGAACTTAGGTGAGAAACTCATCGAAAAAATATCTTTGAAAATATTTGACAGAGGATATCCACGTCAAGTATCTGAGAATGGGACTAATACTGGGATCAAATGTCAGCATCGATTATATTACAAACGCTTCTTCGAATTTCAGCAAAACTCCTGAGGTGTGTAGCACGCGCAACAGAAAAGATATTGATGTATTATTCACTGCAAAGACGAAAGACAGATTTATAAATGTGTAAGAAGGATTCTGGCGATAAGAATTGTCTGACACGATTATATAGAAAAGCATTCAACTATCATTTTCTTAAATTATGTTTTAACAGAGAAGGTCTCCTTAGTACAATAATGAAAAAAAATATTGAAGGCTCTTTTCAAGAGTAGTACCACTTTCAAGTTGAGAGATCTGCCGGACTTACGAGTGAACAGTAAGCACCGAAATAATTATTCACAGAATATTGTTAGTTTGCAGCTGAAAGTTAGCAACAGATAATATATTATTGATTTTCATGTCCTTAGTTATA
>CAHIKZ030001995.1:205000-232500 GCA_903632075.3 Acanthosepion pharaonis
TTTGTCTGTGTGCAAGTGCACTTATATGAGGGGATACATTTGTGTATGTGTCTGCATGTATGTGACAGTGAGAATCTGTATATGTGCTTATTTTACGAAAGTTTAACAGGGAAAATTGAATGAATATACATTTTTTAATTGCTATGAATTTTTTTCCCATCATCTGTAATAGCAGCAGTAGGATTACATAAAAATCGGCACTTTGTTGTCTTTATAGATTATATCATCCGTTGTTCTATTCTTATGTCTAATTAAAGAAGGAAGTAAGTTATATTACTTTATTCTAAATCGGCGGGTCAAATAAAGGCAGAGGTATATTTGATCCAAATTATATTATCACGTACAGCGATTCTGTCCCATATAGTAAGTGATATTATCACGAATATACAAAATAAGCAATATTTTTGCAATTGCTTGAAAATGTATTGTTTTTTCAATAAGTGACATTTGACGACTCGATTACTTTTCCATCTGAATAGAATTTTTTACATTGTTGTGTGTGTAAAGAGAAATATTTGTATAAATTATGATTTGGCAAATTGAAATTTGACCGATAGGAATTATAGCGAATGCATTAATAATAAAAAAAAAATGTCTATAATTAAACAATTTCAGACAAAATAACAAAAAAAAATATTTTTATCGAACAATAATATACGATATAACTACTGCGTGGCTACCATATTAAAATTCACTGTAATTAACTTATAATTCATGGAGAATATAAACATATATTAAATTATTCATCTGCAATTTGTTATCTTTTAATTATATACATTTATTATGTTACTAGAAATTGTATAATCTTTAAGTAACACATTAAAATAGACCTGTGCGTTTTTTCCTTTTATATATTCACGTGCATTTTTAACTACTAGTAAGTCCATGTGCTAGTTATAAAAAAATGAAAAACATCAAGTATTCAGTAAGAGGAAACAGTAAAAAGCGCCCTGAATTATGTCTATTTCCAGTTGTACGAAAATAATAACTATACTAAAGCTGTAAAACATATTAACAATTTCATGAATATAAAAATTTTGCTTTTACATTTAGTCTGCTATCTTCTGCTTTTTTCCCTTGTTTTTGTGAACGTGTTGAACATATTTATAAGGTCTAATATTCAACCTTTCAAACTTCCACAAGATATATATATTTATCTTCATCCTTTCACTACAAAAAAGGCGCTAAATCAATTAAGATTCAAAGGAGTTACTGGGTGTTAGAGAATATTGTGTAAAACATTATTTAAGCGAGCGAACAATAAAAGAACAGGGGGCAAGACGTCAAACCTTAACGAATGCCATTGCATTTACAATTTTGAAGATCAAAGTTGACTAGGAATCAAGAGGCTGGAAGAGATTTCCTCAAACGGAAAGTGTGATATAAGAAACTGTCAGCATAGAATTTACTGTTTAACGACATTTCAACTATAAAATCATAATTACTTGGCGCCAATTTGTACCGCGCTTAAATTTATAAATCTGGGTACCGCTGCAAAAAACACTATTTATTTTGAAAAATACAAAAACGTTACAAGAAGTACAAAAGTGGGGATTGGTGAAGGGTAGTCTTCAATCTGTTTTATCTGAAGATTAGCTAGCACTGCTTACTGACTCAATCATACCACACAATTCCTTAAACCAACACAATGCATTCTTACCATAGAAGAACGCTAATCTGAAAAATTGCCAAGAAAATATTTATAAAAAATGTAAAGGAAAGCTAAGTTATAGCAGCGACAAGTTGATTGAAGCCAATATGACAGGTCTGGATCAATAAAATTGCAGATTCCAATATTTCTATTAAACAATTTCTCGAACGTATCACCTTTCTTCTTCAACATTTGTCTGATGAACATGTATATCCGTAATCTGCTTTCATTTGTCCTCATGACATGAATCTTCACCTTGGTCACGGAAATTTGGCTGAAGATTTCATTGAACCGAACGTCCCAACCGCTGACTACAATTTGAAAAGATGTGCTATCGTGTTATCGATGCTTTAATATATGGGAATAAAAAGACTTTAGAAGGAACTTAAAGTTCAATCATAAACCAAAAACAAGGGATAAAACGCTAGTCCTGTTCAAAATTTAGGGGAGGAGTGTCAACCGATCTATAGACTATCTATAGACTATCTATTCCAATTGAAGAAAAATAAATAAATTAATAGTAATTACTTTTTCACAGTTTATGTGGACGAGTTAGATGCATAAAATTGAAGTAAATTTTGGAAAATAACCAATAGACAAAGCTCTACTTCTGTTCAAAAAACAGGAGAGGAGTGCAAACTGGACAATGTCAAACCTATCTACGCCTAATGAAAGAGAAGAAAAAAAGCGGTTTATGATGATATTTAGGATAGATAATAGTAGCAAATAGACTTGACATTGTTAATATTGTAGTTTTTAGGGAAGTATCATTTCGAAAGAATATATAGATGTGCTAAATAAGAAATTAATTCGAATACAAATATATTTTGGAGATGTAACGTGGCCTTATAATATATATTCGTTTCCTATACAATTAAGTTAAACATTTAAAGTTAAAACTTATCTTTAAGCTTTCAGATGTTTTAAGCCAATCGCTCATGCCATTCAACATGTTCGTTTTCTTTATTATCTGTTTCGTCTCTCCTTCATAGTAGGATTGTTTTCCTTCAATTCCTTTATGATTTTGGATTCAAATTGTATTTGTATTAGAATAGCTTGAACTTACAAGAAAGAGAGCACAGTTTCCGTTTTTTTATTGAAACAAATCTTCTAGTAAAATGACAGTCATACTTTTTACAATAGATCTTGAGTTACGTGGACACACCACTTGTTTCTGTGTCGTTATACTTATGCTTAAAAATATAAAGAAAAAAGTCAGAATTCCTACGAAACCTTAAACCAATATACATTATCCTAAATCGAGTGACACAACAGTTATGCATTTTTTTTACTCTTTTTTCCATACATTTATTTTAATTAATATATTATTTTGCGTATGCGTATTTGAATGCATAATATAACTTATTGTTTCTGTCCGAACAGCTTCACATAATCTGCCATAATTGATCCATACAAAATTTATGATTTACGCTGCCTCGGATTTTACTATATTTTTTTGATAAAAAAAGAAAGAACTACAAATAATTGAAAAGAATCTAAAATTCAAATAAATAGCAAGGACGATGATGATTACATTAAACCCGAATCAATATATATATATATATATATATATATATATATATAGAGAGAGAGAGAGAGAGGGGGGAGAGAGAGAGAGAATTCTCTAAATATATCTGTATTAATCTCAACATAGCAATATAAAGAAGTTTTGGAATATCGCGATACAACTCACCTTTGATACGGATTTGGCAGGATATACATTAGTTGAATGTGACTGAAAACACAAAATAAAGGGCGAATACAAATCTGAATAATACCAATAAATGGCAAAAAATAATCTTTTTTACCCTCGAGATTATTGCAAATCTAGATTTTAACCGTCACTGCTAAAAAGAATGTCAAGCAGAAAAACCTTTTCCTAATCAGATTTTCTTTCTTTTTTCAACTTTCTGGAATCTAAATGCATGTCAACTAATGGAACCTGCGCAGCATGCAGCAAACGGGAAAAATAACTTGTAATGGCAAAGGTACCCACAGCTACTTGTATCAACCGACCTGTCAATCGCCCATAACTTAAGTTCACCAAATGCCAAACCACTATTGGCGACGTGTAATTTTTTGAACGTGATCATTTAATATGAAATATCTCACGAGTCGGAAATTTCTAATGTCAAACACGAATAACATTTTTTTTTCAGCGAATCTTCTAGTATTGCTTATACTTTGACTGACTTACCTTCCTTTCTCTTTTCTTCCGTATTTCTACCCGGCGGCTCATTTGCAAACCAAGTCTATTTTGTTCTGCAGAAAAGAAGCTGATCTCTAGTTTCATCAATCAAATCGGAAAAGGTAATGAAATACCACGGGGATGGATCTTCTCACCCGGCAATGCATAAGAAGCAATAGTATAGAAGGTCCATTACAATCAGTTCCCTGCATTTTGCACTCCTTCGTTTCTATAAGATCGAACTTTTTTCTTCGTCTTTTGCACCGAACAAATCTGTGTAAATTACCCACTATTAAGGCTGTATGTTGCACACAGTGAAGGGATTACCATTGTACAGGCTCAGTTGAAATGCATACCAGGATGTTCATTCTCGATTCTTCTGAATGTCACAGAACCTGATCGACAATACGCATTCCATCATTTAGAAATATCCACTTTCTGTGGTATTTTTCAATTCCCTAACAGATACATGGCAATCATATCGACAGAGCACAAACTTAATAAACATTTGAGAGCAAAATTACTTTGCATCAGACTACAATTTTATAGAGCTACTAACAATTGTATATGTATATATGTAAGTACATATGCATGTAGGTATGTGACTTACCCTCCAAATTAAATGAAAAATGAAAGAAAATCCTCCGTTAAAATTTATATATATATATATATATATATATATATATATATATATATATATATATATATATACACAAAGAAATAATCACGCATAGAATCAATCAGCAATATTAATGCTATTATTGGCGATATCCAACGCTAGTAGTATATAATGTATGAATTAAAATACTGTTAATCCATAGAATATAAAATATGCCTGAGGATGAATAAAGGATTATTAGAAATTACTTGAATTTAAAAAAAAATGTAAACTGGAAACAACAGACAGCAGTTTTATAAATGAGGATCACATCATTCTATGGTTTAACAGTATTTTAATGCCTACATTATATACTACTAGCGATAGATATCGCCAATAATAGCATTAATATTGCTGATTGATTCTATGCGTGATTATTTCTTTGTATATGAATTATATGCCTAATGCCTAATGTTTTATATATATATATATATATATATATATATATATATATATATATATATATATATATATATATATATATATATATATATATTTATTTACTCACTTGTGTATGCATTGGATATTATTGTTACAACTGGTATATTGCCTTTACTATGTATTTAGTGATTATTGACAAAAGCCAAATAAAAGTCTGTATTGTTATAGTTTCTGACTTGGTATTTCGTCTTCGGTCACTTTTCTCACTAGCATAATCCTTGTGCTTTTGCTAGTTGTTTGGTGCATAATTACCGGGCGTTTTTAAACCATATTAATTTTGAAAGAAGAAACAAAAAATTCAACAATAACTTTTTTTTAATGATTATTACGGAGAATATGATTATTGACACGCAATTTTGTAATCAGAAAATAAAATATTTTTATTAAAAAAGTAAACAAAACAGCAATTTTATTAACAATTATGTCGCCTACAAAACCGTCTGATAATTATTCACCAACCCAATGTAATATCTTTCATGGTAATTTTCTGATGTGCTTTTCTCTTTTGTAACTCACAGTATTAGAGTGGCAGCTTGCTCTCATAATTTTACAATTGAAATGGCTAGATGTAAACGGAAATTATATGCTAACAGTTTCGTCACTCTTATCTATCGTTGTGTGGAACTCTATACCAGCCATATGCTTTGCCATCCAATTTGGTCTTCACAAATTTAAATGTGGTATTAATCGTTTTCATTTTTATAATGCTTTTTCACTTATACGTCTCTCTCATTCATAGTGTTTTCATTTTCTCAAATCATTTCGCACTCAGTAACCTCTTGCATCTTAGTTAATTTGTTACCTTGTTTGGGTTAAACTAATTAAAAGCTATGAACTTGAATCTTTGTAAATAAAATAGGCATAAATAATTACCTGATAAATTAATACTTATATGTATATATTTAAGAATTCATAATATAATACGTATAACTGTGTTTGTGCTTCACTAAATAAAAATAGGCATGAATAATTACATGATTAATAAATACTTATATTTATATATTTAAGAATTCTTAATATAATACATATAAATGTGTATGTGCTTCAATAGGACTATATACTTTTTTTTACTCAGAATTGTCGCACTTGAAGCCTAGTTGCCTATCACGGCTAGACAACGCAGTCTGATTTGATATTTACCCTATAACTGGCAACTGGATAAAAGCACATATGAAAAAAAATATATGCAATCACATAGCGGAACATAACATAATTAACACCGATATGATCTGACATTCAAAAACCGCTGCTGAAGAGAATTGCATGAAAATACCTATACTTAATAACTGTACATATGTAGAATTTACCAAAGAAAGAGTTGAAAACATTTTCATGAATTATATCAGTATTTATTGGAATATTTCAAACTTTATGATATCAGACGAAACATCATACATTCTGGTCAACGGATGTAAATTAAACTAACTGTAGGTCTAAGGTAAAGTTTAAATAAGTTCGTTTGTGTGCGTGTATGTGCGTGCTTCTCTATTTGTCCGTCTGTGCTTGTGTGACATGTATTACTTCTCTTTGTTTTCCTCTTATATAACTGATACGACACATGAATTTTTATTTTTGTTCGTATTATTTTAGGCAACTTTCCAATATCTGAATTATTAAGAATGTGACAATTTCTCACTAAGGAAATCTTACTGCAGTGCGATTTGTTTGTCCACCTGTTTGTTGTTAATAATTCAAACAGACATCTTATAAAAGGCGTCGTAAATAAATTTTCCATGACTTTTTCCTTGACTTTTTCCTTGGGTTTATTTAAATAACTTTTTCAGCAAATGGCTCTCTATCCATTTCAAGAAGTTTTTCATCGAAATGTAAGAACGTATTAACATAGACAGTTAAGTTTCATATGTCATCTTTCATTTTTTTTCCGTAGAAAATGTTTTATAAAAACTATTGATATTCGAAATGTGGAGCGGTAAGGGAATATATTCGTAAATTCAATGAAAACTGAAAACATTTTGAAATTATTTTGGTAAAATACTGATATGTTTATTGCGGACCTACAATGTTATTACATATCCATTACCAAACTGATAGTGTTCAAATTATATTTATGAAGTTTCATCTTCTATGTGCCGTTATTGTTCAGAATAGTGGCGATCATGGCTCTCCACAAGTTCCTATTTTTTGTAGCTTTTAAACAATTTTGTCTTTTTGTTACATCCATTAAACCCTATTCTGCCATTTATATACCCGAGTTCGTTTAGTAGGTTTTCTGTTGTTTTCTTTTGATATTCTTGCATTCAGTCAGTTGCGGGTTGGTCAATGCATTGAAAGATGAGACGTGTGTCTCCTGAAATGCCAACATGAAACATGGCAGATTCGAGATGTGAGTCCACGTAAAGAAAAAAAGAAGCAATATAAATGTACGAACAAATGATAATATATGTATTAGCCAAACAAGGCTATACATAAAAAAATACAATATTTTTGTTTGTTACTGAACAATGAACATGAATGAAGAAAACATTTAAACTTGTGAATTTTTTGTCTGTGTAGATTGTTATAGGAGAAAATCCTAGAGAAAATGAAGTGAAAGTTGTGTGCGTACGTGCATGTGTATATATTGCTAATGCGTTTCTCAAAAGAAAAGAAAAAATGCGTTCTCCGTGAGAGATTGATATGTTGACTTGTAAGCGAGAAAGTAAGAAGAGATTTATTTCACAGAATATTTATAGATCTGAGAGCGTCTCATAGGAACAGTTTCGAAAGTTAGGAGGAGATAACCCAACAATACTCATCACCAGATTGGTACGAATTATTTGGCTGATATGCAATTCCGTGTACTTGCTTCCGTCCTCGTGAGCTGAAAAGAAAATTGTTCTGAAGTGTAGTTGAGATGCATGAATCGATGAAATGTACATGTGCAAACTTCAGAGTTCTGTCTTAATTTCTAGTTGAATGTTGCATGCTTTGGAAAATGGGTCGGTGTTGTAAATCATTCAGTATTTGCAATTAAAATTTATCTTTTTCCAATGATCAACGTTGAATTGCTTCTGTCGTCCCATTGTATTGATTATTTGTTGCTCGAATGATTTTGTTTGAGGAAGGCCTTTTATGTTTGCTATGCGTGGATAATGTTGTTGGCGCACAATTTTTAATAGTAGAAGCCTTGTGGCAAAGTTGAACTGATGTAGAATTTCTACTAATTGTCGAATGGATGTTAGAGATATTTAGAAATATTTGCTATTATTGTCGATTGCATAAGGTAATTGCAAATTCTGAGTGTTGTTCGAGAGGCATCGTTGAAGACTGAAAAAAGAAAAGTGAGTCGTCTTTTGAGATATGCCACTTTATTTTATTCGCAGAGAAGAAACGGTGTTGATTAAAGTTGAAATGTAGTTGTATTTTCGTTTTGTCGAAGAAATATTTCGTGATTTCTGACGGTAGAGGCCTAGTCATGCGCAATGGTGCTTGAGGGAAGAAAAGGGTCTGGCAAAATTCAGTAGGGAGGATCAGTGTCTATTGTTAAATACTGATAAACCAAAAAGGCAAACAGCGATTCTTTTCGGGTCTCACGTGTGACAAATAATTTATTTTCCGAGACGGAGATCATCCTTCAGTATTTGTCATCAAGGATACATGGCACAGTGGATAAAGGCGTTAGTTAGATACAGTGACAGGACTCAAAGAGTGTGAGTTCAATACCTGGTTAAGGCAGTGGAGAACTTGGAGAGGGGAATTAACAGGGAATAAATGACAACTGACATCCATTAAACATAGCACGTGTAACTAGAACAGTCTACACCAGTAAACGAAATAAAGGCTTCAGTCCGACATTCCAACCACCTGACGAAGAACGGAGGCTAAAACTGCCGAAACGTTGTAACAAAGATGAGGACAATAGTCCGAATAATGTAAATAGTGTGGAGAACGGCCTGTGTTTTTTGATATTTTATTGATTGAAATTTGAAATTTGTGAATCTGCACATTCATAGGGTCTAATCATAAATTTTGTAGCAGCATAAATGCTTTTTGCTATAAGTTTATAGCATATGTCGGGTGTAGGGGTGTAGGAAGAGATGTTGATGTTTTTTTCTTCACTGGCTCTCTTTTGAAAAAAAGGGTTTGTAAAGGTATATTTAAGTCTGTACATATATAGTCTTGTCGTTTCTTGTTAAGAGAAAAATAAATACCACGTCAGCTGTCAACAATTTGTTGCAGGCTTGTGTATGCGTTGAGAGATAAACACTTCTGTCTCTTGAAATGTCAACAAAAATCATGGCAGACTCGGGATGTCACTGCGCATAAAGAAATGTAAAGAAACAGAATGTACCAATATATAAATAGGAACAAGTGATAAAGTATGTACTAACAAAACAAGGGTATATATAAACAATAGAATATTGTTGAATGTTACTGAACAATGAACATGAATGAAGAAAACGTTCAAATAAGTGAATTGTTTTTGTGTTTGTTTAGTTTGGTGCAGGAGAATATCCTAGAGAAAATCAAGTGAAAGGTACGTGAATGCGTGCGTGTGTATATATTGTTCATGCCTGATCAAGAATGGAACACGTTGTCTGCAAGAGATTTACAAGTTGACGTGTAAGTGAAAATTAAGAAAAGGACGAGAAAAATTAATGCAGAATATTTATAGCCCCGAGAGGGTCTCCGCTGAGCACTTTCGAAATTAGGAATAAGTAACCCGAAAATATCTCCAAAGAGTATCGGATTTTATATATATATATATATATATATATATATATATATATATATATATATATATATATATATATATATATATATATATATATTAGCATGCGTGCAATATTTTCAACAATAAGACAAAACTTATTGGAATGTTTAACTGATTACCCGAAATTCCACCAAAAAAATCCCACTGAATTGGGCAATTTCTACACCCGCAAAACCCCAAAAGTTATCTTTTGTAAAATAAAAGATTATGAATATAAAATAAAATCTTCGTTAATTCGGGAGTGTCCTAAATTTCCTAGCCATTTTTCTGGTTGGGAAACACAAATTTAAATTTTTCTTTCTTTCTTGTGATTCATCACCTCTTCATAGATCAATGGTCGTAAAAATGTCATGTTGCATTTAAACATATTTAAATCGGCATGTAACGAAGAAACTGGAGTGTGAGACTTAATAGAAAAAAAATAAACCTATTAAAATCAAACTTACGGCTACATTTGCCTATTTGCAAATTAGCTTTTTTGTGATAACAATTGGTCATTCATTTTAACTTTATTTACAATCATGTTAATATCTCCCTCTTTGGTATTATAAAGATTGTTCGGCCGTTCTGCCCTTAGTTCGTGTGTCAGTTGATCATTTTAAACTCCAGGAAATTTTGAAGACTTTATTATAACTTTATATGCAGTTTAGATTCTTCACATCCATGTATTGGAATATCTCCTTCTTCTCTTATTTAATGTACCCATATAACGTTCATCCTAATTAATCAATCAGGCCCAATATGAACAAAAAGTTGCTATGCCAACAAATCCATCAAGTTTTTAGTGATAAGTACAAACATTATAGGATTAGTACGAACTTAAACAATATAAATACTAAATCATCTTTAATCTTTGCATTATGCCCACATTAACATAAATATATGCAACAAGATTGAAAAGATACATAACTTTATTTATTGAAATATTTTCATTCTATTTATTCTTTTAATTATTTTAACATAAACTGGGACGACTTTTTTCACGGATAAGTTTTGAGCCAATCGAACATTGATTAATGTACAAATGAAAAATCGAACAAGTTAAAGCTTTGTATATTTTAAATATTTCCGATGATAAAATATATATTTTTGAAATAACAATATCTATCCTAGAGATAGTAGATATCGCCGATTCTGAATTTAAATTCGTCTTTTTCCCGAATATCATGGATTCCTACTGTTACATATATGAAAACATAATCAATATGATTAATTTCAATAAGATTAATCCGATCAAATCTTAAGCAATTATCTTATGGTCTAAAAAGTTTTTATTTATCGTAATGTTGACCCTGAATATGGCCCAAGAGCTACTCAACCTGGAGTATTACAGAGAGGTGCAGAAATAATTTCACCTCGGAACTAATTTCTCTTCGGAACTAATGGTTAGATTTATCGGTTTGGGTTAGGGTTAAGTTAACGTTAGGGTTTTTGAAATCGAGCTGAAATTAGTTCCGAGTTGGAATTTGTTCCGAGTTGAAATTAATTCCGAGTTGTAAATTAGTTCCGAGTTGAAAATAGTTCCGAGGTGAAATTAGTTCTGTCACTTGTTACAGATATTAGTAAAAAAGCAAAATTTATGGCGACATCTAGGAAGATAAAATCTAACCTTAGGTTTGAACAGGTTAAGACGGATGTGATCTGGGAGGAATCCTCTTAGTAGTCGGTTCTATAAACTAGCTATTCCTAGGAAGAAACTGGTTAAGTGGAACTAACATCTCACCAATGTAATACGAAGCGAATGAGATTGGTTCGCTACAATATGCATGACATCTCGGGTCTTAGTCGTGAAAACTAGAATTGGTGGAACAAAATAATTTAGTTCGGCTGAACATTTTCCATGGACATAGCGATTGAGTAAGGAGAGAATTACAACGTTTCATATGTAGGAAAATGTGTTGCAGGTTGGAAAATAATGCAACATCCTGGAAAGGAAAACTTGGTATCCCTAGCTTATATGCAGCAGCCGTATTCTATAGTTGGCTTGATGTTGCACTTCTAAAGGAAAAAGTTTGCAGGAGGATTCATCTACTTAATGAAACGTTAACGGAAACATGTCCTTTTCCTTTATCTCCAGCAAGGAATAATATGGAGGATTTCCTCTTGAAATCTGTGTTGATGAGACGCTCATGACACGAGGCCTCCATGAAGAGACACAATTTCATTGCAATACGCCGATGTTTCTTTGATATTCAATAGATTTAAGGATGTTTGTTATTTATTTCTCATGCCTTCTGTCTTTTTAGCCATAATCTCCGTCCCATCTATCTGATAATAATTCACTTATATCGCATAATGACTTAAGTTGTTAAATCTGAAAGAAAAAAAACATTAGACGCTTAAAATTAATTCTCAGTTATTGTAACACCCTTGAGATAAAGAAATGTTCAACATTGACAATAATTATTTAAGAAAATCATTCAGATATTTTCATGCAGTTGCAGTCGTAAAATTAACAACGTGGTTTGATTTTGATATTTATTTCATTAGAGACGCATATATAAATCAGCTGGTAATATTTACCTTCAATAATGTCCATACGACATAATATATAAATTGATCAAATAAAAAGATACGGCAAAATCATTCGTTCATTAGTAATTGCGTGAAAGATATACTGCATCGAATATTGACTGATATATCGTGATTGTTTTATCGAATTAGTAAAAACCCAAAAAAAATAATAATGAAATATGACTACAGATAAAATATAGCCCATTGCAAAACTGCCTGTATTGTTAAAGAAATATTTCACGATATGATAATACTTGATGGATGTGCCACTCAATCTTCAATAGAGAAACAAATGAAATTGAATTCGATTGTAATAAAAGAAAATTATTGTATTAGATATTGTTGTGTAACCGCAATAAGATTGATTACAGAAAATGATGGTGTAAACGTACAGGGTGTCCAGGAATAATTGCAACCCAATAAACTGAACGCCATTTATTTTCTGTTCCCAAACTATATACAAACCATAGATTACTGAAGACTAGAGAGGTTTGTAAATCTATTGATACAAGCAACATGTCTCTAGCTCCACTGGCAAATATATTATCATCATTTATAGAATATGCTCCAAATGTGCTCAGTGCTACTGAATAGACACTTGCATTCTACGGGCGAGTTTGTCGATACATTTTTTCAGATATTTTTAATGATTGCTGCCTTTAGCTCTGAGATGGTGTGGTTTGTTCATACAGACTAGATTGTTCAGATACCCCCAGAGATAAAAATCTGGGGTGGGGGGGTTGTTGGGGAAAAACGGAGACAACATAGCTTAGTGATTACGGCTGTTGAGTCGGTTGGGAAACCTCTGGTTCAGCCACTCCAGAGAGCCATTTGTTGTATGAAGAGTGGCCGCATCTTGCTGATACCACTAGTCTCCCCTCTGAACCATGGTTTCACTTCTGCCTGAGCGCATCATCCTCAGTCCATTCCAGAATTTGCTCAGAAAATCAAAGTAGAGTTCCTTCGTGAGAGTCAACGGCTGCTCTTCCGCGTCTTCGAAACAGAAGGATCCAATAATAGCATGCTTTGATATAGCTGCCCAAGCAGTCCATATAAAAGAATGCAGGTGTCTTTCTAGAACCTGATTTGGGGGCTGCGAACCATAGAATGCATTGTTCTTACTATTCACATGTCCTGAGAATAGAAAATATGCTTCATCTGTGAACCATACATTATCGAGAAATCTGGCTCGTCTTCAATTTTGTCTGAGAAACAGTGGCACATTTCTGCTTTCTTTACCTTGTAAGCAGTGGTCAGTTTCTGTTTTACTTTTGTAAGGGCAAATATTAAAATATTTGATCAGAATACATTGAACAGACGATTTGCTAAGGCCAAATACCTGGCAAGTTCTACGGATAGATTTCATCGGACTCCTGTTAAAGAATTTCGGATTACTGCTATGTTTTCAGGAGAGCTTAAACTAGGTATTCTGTCAAATTTGACTACTGGGGATTTCTTTCTCAATTTCAAACATCTTGATCAACTGGTAAATGTTAGTTTGGATAGGGGTTTTATTGTCATACAATCAGCGAAATTTCACGATGGCATGTTTATAAGAATTCCCCTCCAATTCTCGCAGCACACAGAAAATGTTCTGTTCTTTTGAAAAAAAGATTACAGTTGGGATTCTGTTCTGTCTTCAGCTTCATAAATCTGAAATATAAAAGCAAAATATTAAAAATCAACAAAACTACATAGGTTTATCTGTGTTACATTTATACTGGGACATCTTATGAAAGGAAACTATGTGTAATAAGGCAGAGGAAATTTCTATTAAATCTCTCTCTCTCTCTTTCTCATACACACAAACACTCAGAGTGAGAGTGAGAGAGATATGGCCGGCAAAAGAGAGGGCGGGAAAGGGATTGATTATGAGAGCCAGGCAGATAAAAAGCAATAAAATAGTAAACAAATCAGTTAAATAATATACAAAAATACAGCATTAAATACAAAATTGAACACGTTATATTAGTTAATAAAATGACAGAATTATTACAAATTTTCTCTACGTAATTATGTTATTCCCACAAATTTTAAAATGCAGGCCTGTACGCGCTTGTATATGCACATATAAAATATAAAAACAAACATAAATATATATATATATATATATATATATATATATATATGAATTTTTAACGATTTATTTTTTTAAAACTAATGAACACTCTATTATTTTTTTAAAAATAAATAGACAAACACACGGCGATGGATGTAATAGATAGGGAGGGGGAGTAGGTTATGAAGAAGAAAGGAGAAAAAGAAGAAGGGGCAAGAAAATCAAATGAAGTGTATTATTAATCGATCGGTGGTGTTTAAGTTAAATGTACATTTTTGTCATGAAACTATATATGTTATTAAAAGGAATTTCTCAATATGTATGCAAGAACTCAAGACTTCGGATTTATGGCTCAAAAGTTCTTAAGATTCGTAAATGTCCTTATTTCTATTTTTCATGTTCCCTTGGCAGAATTTGAAAATATTGTTGCAGTTTTTATAATGCTTCTCCTTTTTTAAAAATTCTACAGCTTACTATCGGATCCCTGTTGTTATTTATTCTTTTAAATTACAGACATGTTAACCAAGCTCAACTTAGCTACCCAAATATCACACACACACACACACACACACACACACACACACACACACACACACACACACACACACACACATATATATATATATATAGATAGATAGATTGATAGATATATGTATATATATATATATATATATATATAGAGAGAGAGAGAGATAGATAGATAGATAGATAGATAGATATGTAGACGTACACACATGCGTGCGTGCATGTGTGTGTATGTTAAAAACGCGGCTACTTGAGTTGCACAATTGCGATATACGTATTCCATTCATTATATGCTTAAACGTATGAGCAATAAAATCATACATTCTAAAATATAATTCGTAAATACTAAGTAATTATGGAACTTTACCGAGGTTTTACGAAATGATTCACCAAAACAAACTAATTTTCTTACTTTTGTAGAAATAAATAATTGTCAGATATCTATATAATATTAATGCATACACGAATACTGAAATAGTCGTCTTCTCTTCAATACCTCATTGTTCTTTCCGTCTTGCATCTACTTTTACGTAAAAAGTATTAATAATCCAATTTCTTTGTTTAATTGTTATATTCTTCAGCAATTTTTGTCAATTTTTGTTGTCTTTTTGGTGCCATGTGAAGAATTTCATCGGTCATCCATTTCTCTTTTCCTATTGTCTCGTTTTCCTTTGTAGGATCTTATATGGTCTCATATAAGTTTTATTCAATTTAATGTATATGCTTTTAATTCTATTTGCATTATCTATCTTACAATTCCCGCCATTCACGAGTCAGTTGCTTTTATTTTTGGCTCCTGGATTTTTTTCTTTAACCTTCATACATTTTTCTCTATGACGTCAAGGGCGTTGCTCCCAAAGTCGCCATCTGGATGTATTTTATAGTGTAAAAATGCATTCTTTAATATTTGATTGATTACTTCTTAGTCGATATTATTCTTTGGGTTGCCATCGGGATTGCGGCAAACGTGACGTGCAAACTAAGAAAACATTTAAAAGTGAGTTGAAGTATTTAATTCTCATGAAACGGCAATCTTTGCAAGTGCTAAAATCCAATTTGTATCTTACTATATTACAGAATAAAAGAAAACATGTTAAAAAACATATAACTAAAAACATATAAGTAAATCGAAATCATTTCGTAATTAGAAACTATTTCTCACACAAGTAAGACATACGGAAGTTTATTAAAAGCATTCATCTTTCTGATTATCATAGTATTTTTTCTTTTTTATAATACTATTTTTGTCAAACAAGGTTTGGTATTGTGTTGCATTAACAAACAGGATAAATAATTGTGGCTCTTTTGAAAATGGCAGACAAGGAAGAAGCTGCTTAATCTCATAGTTGTGTTTTTTTTTTTATTTTTTTAAGACCATAACCGCAATTATATCTCAAAGTGAAACAAAGCCAATGAAGAAAATCAAGAAAATAGAGGATGAACATTAAACAAGCAACTAAATGATTATATTTGTTAGCTAAGTTTCAAGAAACATAAAGAATAACAATGAATACTTATATTTATTATTTTGTCGCATCGTTTATTGGAATAGTAATAAAGACAATGGTGGCAACTGAGACAAGAACGAGACATGAGTAAGACTAATAATAGCGTATAAACAATATAAAATGTTGCTGCAAGGATAATGATAATGCTTATAAATTAATAAGAAAATAAATCATATACAATGTAAGTTTCTCAAAGTATTCAGATGACTATTCAGAAAAGTGTCAGTGATGTATAAATTTACTTCTATTTATCTTCGCAACGATGCCAGGTGACAGTATATAAACTGGCTAATATAACTGATGGAGATTAAAGAAAGAAATACATGAGTTCGTTAATTATTATGTTGAAGTTTTTGGATGTAAGCAATTGTTATATTCCAAGAGATAGAAATCGTTCTCAAATACAGAATATACCATCTCAAATAATAAACAATTATTATGTAATATCGCTTGCTTTCTGTTAATTTTACCTAATTATCAAACCGTTCAGATTTCTTATTCCATACAAGAATTCATAATAATATATATTGAATATTTTTTATGTAAAATAAACATTTTTCGAAGGGTAGCAAATATGCCATTGAAAATATTTGAAGATTTATAATGACCTTATAATAAAGAATTTTATCAGCAAGCCTCCAGTGCTACAAACAGACTAATAAGAAAGGATAGGTACAACTACTGCCCTCTCCAATCTCCTTCCATATTTATTTAACAGCAGTTGAGTTTTATCCCTTATTCCCTATCTAGGATAGGGTTTAAGTGTTCTTTTTCTTTCTCTCATGGAGATTAAACTATCTTAACTTTTTGTGATCTGACTAATCAGTAGATATGACTCTTCATAATGAGGGTTCCGGTTTGTCAGATTTCTTGTTACTGCATCCGACTCGTTGTAAGGAAACCAAGATTTTTTAGTAGCTCTTAGAAATTCCTCGCTGATAAACAGTCCCATGAAATAGGAGTATTTGTAGTGCCATGTCGCGCATGGTTAGATGTACCTCCGGTAGGCAAGCGTGAGGCTATATTATTCATTAGTCACAGCTACATTAAAGTCGTTGTATTATTTTGGCTGCTTTTTCCCAAAACCAAACTTCTTATGATACATGTAATGGAACAACACAGGAGAAAACAACTGATCAGAAATGCACAGAGGCCTCTCAACCAATCATACTTTAATATTCGTGTTATCCGTTAAAATATTTGCAGTGTTGAATGATCTTTCTTGAAACGCTGTTCGGCACTTTGCGAAACCAATATAACTTCTTCCATTGCTATCAACAAATTCTCTGTTTCAAGCAATCTTCCTCTTAGCCGTAAAGATTCTGTGATTTATCTCTCTCTCTCTCTCTCTCTTTCTCTCTCCCTATCTAGGCTTATAAACTTTAATGCCTCAAAGACGAAACTGCTCTCCTTTAACCACCTGCTTCCGATCAGAATGACCGATTCCCAACACTTTGAGAGCGGCCCGTTACGCCTGCTTGGTCTGACGTTGTCCACTGCCTTGGCGGAATAAATATATTGAATCAATAGTTCATCTACCGCAAGGAAATTTGGTTCTTTGTGTCCTGCCAGAATGTTCTCTTCGTCTGAGTCCATCCTTCAAATATATAAATCAACCCTCCGCCCTTGCATGATATTGCTGTTATTTATAGTCTGGTGCTCCCGCTGTACGTCTTGTGGTCCATGACAAAATCCAGAGACGCATATGCACGATGATATGTCCTGATCTGCAATCTAGTCTACAGTCGCTATCCCACAGATATGCTGTGGCCTCCCTCTGTCTCTTCTAAAAATACCTTCACGGCAACTGTTCCGAATAGCTTCTTTCGCTGGTTCCTAGACAACATGAAGTCAAACGAGCTACCAGGCTCTCATTTCTGTCCCGCCGTTTAACTGTCAAAACGGCTAAATGTAACCGTCCCTTCTTCCCAGACAGCTTCTTCTCCCGGAAATACTGTCTATGAAATTCCCTTCCCCTTACTTGCTTCAAATATTCAAGTGTAATGTCAATCGATATCTGACATATTGAGCTTGTTCTCCACCATTCTCTGTATTATTTCCTCAAACACGCCTCTTTAATATTGTTCGCAATCCTCTGTAGCCCCTTGCGTGCTAGTTGCACTCCTGCCTTGGTTGGTGTTAATTGCCTTAAGAAAAAAGTATTTTCTTTGTTGCATTCTGTTAGCTATTTCTTCTTTCTTTAGCCCTCCCTCCTCTCACCGGAATACCGTATATTAGACAAAATTTATAACAGGATTGACAATGTCATCTCTCTACACTTATCTGTAAGCATTTTTGTGTTTGATGATTTTAATTCTGATAAGTACAGGTAGCTTCAGCCCTTCTAATGTTACAGACCTTGCTGGTATTCAGACTTTCGATTTATCCGTTGTTCAGTCTCTTGTGCTTTTAGTGGATTGTCCCACTCGTTTCCCTAATAAATCTGCTCAACATGCTTCCTTACCTCCTCACCCTTCTCCACACTGTGCTCATGGCAATTTTGATAACGCTGTAGCGTCTATTGATATTTCCTTACAGTGATTCATTAAACAAGAACATCCTATACACAACCGTTACCAACATGTTGTCTAGGATTCACTTCGCCACTATGTTTCTGATACGCCTTGGATTAATATTCTCAACCTTCCTATTGATATTTGTACAGGTGAGGTCTCTTCTTATGCCAAAGCCAGCATCGATACATTTGTACCCTCTCGGAAACACCAGGGTAAATCAAAATCTCCTCCATGGATTCTTAATTTCTCAACTGTATATCTATGCTAATGACATAGACATTTATTCCCGTCTTGAAAATAAATTTGGTATTTGATAAAAAAAAATATACCTAGAGTTTGTTGTTAACTGGGTCAATGCCTGGATTGATGAATATCATGCCTCCAAAACAAAAAAAAACTACTTTATAAATAACTTGAAATACAGCTTTTTGAAACCCACCAGCGTGGCTGACACTGACCTGAAGGGAAGTAACTCAATGCACTTTCTCGGTCTAATATTCTCAGCTGATATGAAGTGGAGAGATTTTATTGAATCTATTACCAGGACTGATGCTAAGAAATCTGGGTCATGATGTCGTGCTAAACTATTAATCTATCCGGAATCAATCCGTTTTAGAGATTCTTCATAATATCGAAAGAAGGATTAGCAATATCGTCGCGGTTTCAGTCAGTTTGCCACTGCCTTAGACATAGATTTATAGATTTAAGCGCAGTACTAGGTTGGCGACAATGCGCCATCAACTTACATTTGAATTGGCTGATTTAACAGTATTATTATGCTAACATTTTATTTTCTCGTACATCGCATTTGTAGAACTCTCTTCTTTCTTCATGATTTCAAGTAAAGAAAGTAAAAGTAAAAGTACAATTCAAATGAAATGGTAATCGCTATCGTGTAGCTTCATTAGTCTGATATTTATTTTGCTCACAAATGTTTTTCATTTTTACTTATTCTTCCAAAATCAGTTACCCCCGGTGTCTTAGTGGCTTCACTGCATTGCACTGAGTGACATGATTAAACAAAGAAAAGAAAAAATGCACAGTAACGTGAACAATTTGATTTAATTGATTACACAAATAAAATGGTGTTTAAACCTATAGTAGTTTCCCATGTAGCTTTTAAATTATTTTACATTCGTATCATTCATTGTACAATATGAATTTGTTGAATATTATTTCCAATTATATTAAGTGGCATGAAAAGGAAGATGACTTTTTTTATTATTTAAAATATATACGAATCTTAATATTCAGACGTGTCCTGTGTATGACGATAAACTACGTCGTGCACCAAGGCCGCTGACCAGGAGGTTTTGAGGAGGATAGAACCAACTCTGAATTGTTGATGTTCTCAAGTCCAGCCTGACCCGAGTGTTGTAGCACTTGCTATTCTCCCAGCTATGGGTAAATATATACCCCCCCCAAAAAAAAAAAACATTATGAAAATGTAAAAATAGGTTTTTATAGTAAAAATACCAGCAATATATTTTTGAAGAAAATAAAAGAACAGCAATATATGTTTTGGAAGAAATATATCCTGCAATAAATTTGACACTCGGCAGAAAGACATTTTTACCAAATTACGTTAAAGAAACCAGATCTACAAAATGATTTCTTACAAAGAATACATATTCTATTCATGAGAACCTATCATAAACATGTTCTCGTCGTTACATAACGTGCGTGCTTGTGTTTCCGCGTGCTTGTTTGCGTGCGTACGCTATATATATATATATATATATATATATATATATATATATATATATATATATATATATATATATATATATGGGAGTTCCGCGTTTCCGCGTTCGTGCGTGCTTTTCCGCAGTGCATGCGGTTTTTGCAGATCTTCTGGACGTTCTAATTATTTTATTGGTCTCTCGTTCAATTGCGCACCAAATATAATAATTATGTGTTTTACAGTCTGGGGAGTTAGATGGCTCCATGTAAGTCACATGACACTCATGACTGGCATTTCCTGCTTTCGTGGCATGATGAGAGTCTTGTTGCCAGCCAAATCCTTGAACTATTGCGGCAACACCTCCACAAGGCATTATATGTAGACGTCCGTGTCGAGTCTGAAAACAATCATCAAGATATGCAAGAGTTACTTTTCTTATCGGAACGTTCTGACTGAATTTTCGATCTGCGGTACATTCGCAATCACAATTATACTCATCAAACTCATTCCGAATCCTTACACTCCTTACACCCAAACGCTTTGAAATGTTGATATTGGAGATTCCGGCCCGAATGACAAGAAATACAGCATGACTTTCCAAATTTGCAACTTCGTGCTCATTTTCTCACTAAAGGTACTCTTTTAAACCTTCTATACTGTGCAGTCGAGAAAATCAAAATCAACTAAGACGCATGCGCGAAATTAAAAAATATAACTTAATGTTGTGTAGATCTATATAGATGTAACAAAAATGAATTTATATCAAGATAGACAACATTTGCATTCATTCAATGATATTAAGTATCATAGCGAAACATCCCTATCCAAATATATTTGGGGATGAAGAGAAACAAGTTTCTGAAATATAAAATGATTTTGAATCAAAGAAATGAAATAGAAATTTTCTCTAAACATTGTATTATATACTGCTGACAAAATAATTAATTATAAAAAATAATTCATTTAATTATATCCATTTTTGACCCAAAATTAAATACTTTATAAATGCGTGATTAAATTGTAATATATTCATTTTACAATACCATATATAGTCTATTAGTAAATTAAATAAATATAGTATTTTAGATATATAAAAATAAAATTATAAATATAATAATTTAGATATGTATGAATAAAAAAATAAATATAGAAAATATGACATAATCATATTTCAATATCACTTAAAGAAAATCTCGATATAGTTTGAAAAATAAATAATGCCAAATATATTGAAGCATGAAATTTAATGGGTTAAAATAATCCAGACAGTAAGAACTTGACAGCCTGAAATGAAGTCAGTGTAGCGAGACAGATATCATAAACGCCCTCTCAACCTTAACTGACATATCACACAAAGATACACTTGTTTTCTACATTCCTCAAACGCCAACAAACCCTTAATAAAAAATGGGAATTCTCTTAAAACCACCTAATTATCGTAAAAATAGTGTAAATCCAATGTTTTCATAAGTTATTTTTAACATTGCTTGAGAATCTAACGGAGTTCCCAATTTTAAATTTATATTTTAATGTAAAATCTTACGATTTAAGTTTCGGTTGCGAAACAGTAATTTCTGTGTCGCGATGGAGATATATT
Source organism: Acanthosepion pharaonis (assembly GCA_903632075.3). Taxonomy (NCBI): domain Eukaryota; kingdom Metazoa; phylum Mollusca; class Cephalopoda; order Sepiida; family Sepiidae; genus Acanthosepion; species Acanthosepion pharaonis. Next base: position 227,056 of record CAHIKZ030001995.1, read on the forward strand.
TTAATAATAATAATAATAATAATAATATATATGTATAATTATATAAATAATATATATAATTATATAAATAATATATAATTATATAAATATATATATATATATATATATATATATATATATATATATATATATATATATATATATATATATAAATTCATGAATCATTCACAAAAAACAAATATAGAGGTTAATGATTTAAATGGCGAGAATACATCGTCGCAAACACATAAATAAGATACACCAACCCCGAACCTGTATATGAAAGATATGATCCCTGTTTATAAATTCCAGTTGCATAACATCATCAGGTATAGAAGTAGATTTTGTTCTTGTTTTTACTTCTTAGTAATAAGAGGACAACGAAAATAGAGATGCAATGCGAAAAAATGCTATGAGAAGTGTGTTATTGTTTTGGAACTTGCGGTCGCAACGCTGAGTTTGAATTTAAATTTTAAGGTTGTGCGTTTTTGTACAACTCTCGGATAATAAGTGTGACATTACTGTAATTATTGAACAATATAGTTCATGCCATATTCACGGAAAATCTACCAGTAGAAAAGAATTCTCTTATTGCTATGTTTGTACAAAAACGCACAACCTTAAAATTTAAATTCACGTTCGCCGATAAAATCTTCCTGCCTATTCGTGCCTGCCAGCTATTGGCTCTTGCTCTGGCCAGTACAAAATGGCCGCAAACTGCATGAAATCTGCCGTAGATGCATGAAGATATCGATGCGAGTTGTGAAATGTAAAGACGGTCTTGACCATTCCGCTAACTTGGAGAATGTTCATGTAAATGTTGGTGCAAATCCGTCGAAATCTGCGGCCGTGCATTCATTACACACACACACACACACACACACACACACACACACACACACACACACACACACACACACACACACACACACACACACACACACATCCTACCTTTTACATATATAAATATATATATATATATATATATATATATATATATAAAATGGTCAGACACACATATATATATATATATATATATATATATATATATATATATATATATATATATATATAGAGAAAGAAATTGAGAGGGAGTGAGATTTCATATTTTTAACTGTGAATGTTTTGGATTCTTTACATTCTCTTATTTACGTTGTACAACGGGATATTTTTTTACATTGGTCAAACACTATAAGAAATTATCCGTCGACCATGCATTCATATATTGTATTTTTTGATGTGGTATTTCCAGCTCTCAGATATATATCTTAGGAAATTTAAATACAACCCAGTCAATATGACGCTAAATTTGCATCCACGTCAGAAAGAGGGAATAAGTATGTTTTCATTCACCCTAGAATACTTGGGCAAATTGCAAGAAATTATTATTGTCATGCCGTATCCAATGGAAATCTAAGCAAGACTCAATTTAGTAAAATGGTAGGATTGTTTGGCGCATCAAACACTGAGAAACTTATTTCACTGAAGCAGAGTGAACGACGAATTACAAACCAACACATTGTATCAAGAATAACTATGTGTCTTGTTGAGATTTTAAACGGAAATTTCTTTAATGATAGGTGTTTACGAATGGGATAGATAAAATATATGACAGTGGAAAATACCGCAAGTTATCAACCTTCAGAGCAGTGCCAAAGAAAACTGTTTCAGCTTTATGAGGCACATAACTAATCATTAACATATAGAATTCATAGCAGAATCGAAACGGGGACGAAGAATGTATTTTTTCACGATACTGGAAAATTCAGAAATTTTTTTTCTATTAGAACGTCACTATAGCGAATAACAGGCTGTAAATGTTATGGCAATGATTCACAGATTATAAAAAGACATAATAGAAGAAAGGATGCAAGGAATATTTCGACTGATTGCGAAAGATTTATTGTTTGTTTGTTTTCCGGAAAAGTTATTCAAGAAATCATTTACCACTAGTAGAATAAACGCTATCCATATGGATAGAGTTTTTATCTAGTGACCGTACAAAAATCCTAAGAAGGTGACGTCAATGACATTTTTATTCCCCGTATTGTTTTAAATTTGCACAGCGAGATGATTCTAAATGTAGTAGAAGACTTACCGGATCTATTATCTGAAGATATCCTTAACTTCATGAGATACCCACGTGTAACTGAGCTGGTGATATATAAAAAAAAACAAATACTATTATTGGACGAGATAGAGGAGGCGAGTAAAGATAAAAAGTAAAAGTTAATTATAACAAAAAAACAAACAAACAAAAACAAAAAAAAAACTGAATTCATGGTTGTCAGTAAATATGGGAGTACGACTTACGAGCTAGTTATCGGGGATGTAAAAATCAAACATATGACGCCATTTAACTATCTGTGTTGTGTAGTAACCGAAAACGGAATGAGTCTTACAGTAACCATAAATATAAAGGGATCAGAAACAACCTTGCAAACAAATAATTGACTGCTGGATTTTTATGTAATTTCTAAACGTCAATATGGATGCGAATTCCTTCATAGAGTATAAAAGATAAGTGATATGACAGATTTATGGTTGTTCTGCTAATTACTGAAACTAGCAATAGTATTCAAAATTACAGGTAGTATGCTTAGCCATGAATTGGTTTATTATTACTATTTCTCTCTTGCTGTATTGTTAAATGTTTTGCATTTAAGATTAATATAAAAGTATGAAATTTTAAATATATTTCGTCTTTTAATTTATAATGTAAGGCTGGTTTTGCTAAGAATTGTATTGCTTCTTCAGATGTCATTTATTTGCGTTCTATGGGTAATTTTATTTGAATATGTGATTCCATTAAAAATGCCATAAAATGTGAAACGCGTCATTGAAACTAATTTATTACTATCTGCCGTCGTTACATTTTCGTTCACCTTTGAATTATCTTTTTCAGCATAATTTCATTGGCTTAACTCGTATCAACATATTCTCATATGCTACTTTCTTAAATTTCCTCTCCCTTTGTATCTGTAGTTTTGAATTTAATCTTCTCTTTCTTTTGTCTTTCATTTATTTCTATTCTCTTGATACTAGGGTTAATTTCTCATGATTTTTTTTCATTTCTTTTCTTCTCTCTTCCGTTTCCTTTTAATGATTTCTTATTTTATTTACTTTTTCTTTAAAAAAATCATTTTTAGCTTCTACGGAAAATTTTCCAAAAACGGAAAAAGAAGCGATGTTTCATAATTTGCAATTTTAAATAAAATCGTTTATTACCATTATTCTTAAGTCACAATGGAGACGTTGTTAATTAAACGACAAAACAAAATGTACAAAATTGTCGTAGTAAAATACATGTTGTAATGTAAGAGGATATAATAAGTATTTATTGCTCTACTTTTGTACTGAGTCCTCATTTAAATTACTGTTGTCAAAGTTGCACTTTTCTTCTTCTTTATATATATATATATATATACATACACACACACACACACACACACACACACACACACACACACATATATATATATATATATATATATATATATATATATATATATATATATATATGTGTGTGTGTGTGTGTGTGTATCTCTAAAAAAACAATACCTAAAGTTTAAATTCAATTTTAAAAAAGAAAAGACATTTTTAAAATTTATTTAATGTTACTTTTAATGGATAATAGCTTAACTTTAATGTTTCCATGAACAAACTAATTTGGTTTTATTTCAAACTGAATTTAAATTGTTTGGGATATGCTTTTTATTATCATTAAAAACGCTAAAATCGTCCGTATTAGCCAATCTGCCAACACAAGTTAATTGACTTTATCAAAAATAATTTTTCATTTCTAAAATTTTATTTGAGAAAAATTAACTGATTTAAAGTTTAATTAACATACTATGAAAACATGACTTCCGTTTAGCTGGAAATATTGCGGAAAAAAGATATTTTAAAGTGATTTTTTTTATTTTTATGAGTTGTTGACAACTATTTAGTTACGCTTATGTTTGCGATTTTTGTCAAAGTTGGGCATGTTAGTTATAATTACAGTTTACATATAATGTGTACGATTGTTTACATATTAATTACACAGTTATATTGAAAATTTAAGAAAATATTCCGAGGAATCCAATATTTTATTGAATTAAAGTATTTTATCATTATACTCTAACTTAAGTTACTTGTTGAGGACATTTTAGAAAATTAAAATAAATTTTAACTCCACTATAATTAACGATCGTGTATTCTGATAATGTTGAGGTTTAGTTATTTTCAAAATCGTCACGTTCATACACACATAAAATTAACATAAAATAATTTTTAAATATTATCTCTCGTTAAATTACACTGAGGTTTTCCATTTTATAATTTGCAAATACGGTTTGATTTTAATAAAAATGTTACTTTTAATTTATTTATTAAAACAGGACTTGAAAATATTAGCTTAGATATTTTTCTAAGCAAATATGTAAAAGATAAAAATTCCTCATTATTTATCGAGTTTTTCTTCTTAAGACAATATTTCTATAATATATTTCTATATCATAGTAATAATGAAATTTCCGAATAAAATAAAGAATTTCCGAATAAAATAAAGAATTTTACTGCATTTTTTTTATTTTATTTTACAAGTCAGAACAGTTTTTTTTTGTCCGTAAACGTGGGACGTTTTAAACCAAACAATTTCATGATATAAATTCTATGAAGGTTTGTCCTTATATATAATGGACCCAGTATGTCTTACAACAAAGAATATATCGAATATATGTTGCAGAAAACAGAATTAAAATAATGTTGTCTTTACAAATACTTTCTATGAAAGAAATGGTTCGAAATATTTTATTTGATTTGTGAATAATTTCCGAAATCGCCATTAAAATCTAACAATTATCTCTTTTACAATAATTTACAAATCAATGTTTTGCACCGTAAAAAGAGGCTAACATTCCCCTTACTATTTAATGGTACAACGTTGAGACCGGAGAAACAATATTTTTAACAAAGGTTTCGATATATCTATATAGGTTTCAAAATATATATTTTACATCAAAATATTCGTTGATCATTAAATTTAAAAGCAACACTAATATTTCGATGATATTTTTTGTTCTCATTTAGTTTATGGCATTTTTAACATATTTGTTTAGCGATTTTTGTGTATATACATACATACATACATATACATATATACATACATACACATATATACATACATACACACACACACACACACACACATATATATATGTGTGTGTGTGTGTGTGTGTTAGCTCCCTCTATGTGAGTATTGTTTTGTATGTGTAATGTTTGGCCATACAGATTATTCTGCAGGGAAATTATGTGACTGCGTTTCAACTTAACGATTTACCCATCACTCCCTACATACGATTCTCTCACTCCTAGGACGAACTTGATACTCAACAGGGGTTAAATACATAACTCCCTGTTCTTCAATGTACGTGCCTCAGGCGATTCGAATGTATCGATCTCCGTTAAATTCTTGCGCCTCTG
>CAHIKZ030001995.1:235000-255000 GCA_903632075.3 Acanthosepion pharaonis
TCTACAAAAAAGTGAAAGATTTAATGAATGCAATTATGAAGAAAATTTCCAACATAAATAACATTATGTATTTTTAACCAATGATATGTTAGAGGTGCAATTCGTAATGTTTTTTTTGTTGTTCTGAGCCGACTATTTTTTATAAATTTAGATAATTAATATATGTCACTGTAGAGTTCCAATCAATATTATATTCCCTTTTGTTTTTGTTGTAATTTTTTTTTAACTAACTACAGAAATTGTAATATTGGCAACCAAATGTTTTGCTATATTACGGATACTACTAATACTATAGGGGATTATAACAGATAAGACAACCTCGCATATGTAAAATCACAAACGTAAAAGAAGTTAATCATTACAATGCACAGATTTGGAGAAAAAATATTTGACATTTGGGCAGCCTATTGTCAGACGTTATTTCATGACATCTCTTTGGTTTTTTTTTGGTTTTTTTCATTATATCATTCTGTATATCAATATTTTAAAATATAAACAAGTTTGTTAAATGTTTAATTTAATGTTCTAGAATATTCGCTGACATTCAACGTGATATGTACAAACAAATTCTATTCTTTAAATTTAAATTACTTAAGCAATTATTTCCTAAGAATAATACGTATTTCCGAAAGAAACGCCTATTAGTTGTAATTCTTTTAAACTTGTTTCAATGTTTAATTGCATTACGATTAGTGCGTTTAGCAGAAATTAGTGAATAGTTGATTCTACCTTAATTGTATGACTCACTATTCTCGAATAATTTTTTTTTCTTTCACAGCCGTCTATTTTAATTATGTAGGTGTTTATAGTATTATGAAAAGTATCATTTTTCACAAATAGAAGTTTTATCAGTTGATAATTTTTTAGGTCTCCTCTCTATCTATATTTCATTTTGTTTTTCATTTAAATATATTTTTTTGAATATTGATGATATGTGTTTAATGAATATTCGCTGGGATTGAGTGTTGGATTCAATTTCTATTTTCCTTGTGTGTGGCCTTTCCTCAAAAGTTTGCACTAAGGCAGAATTGACTATCTAAATGAATAAAGCTTTTAATCCGAAATGAATCCCGTTGGCAATTCATATAATTATCACAATGTTCTATCTATTGCTGAAAACAATTTTGAAAGTATTATATCCTGATCGCCGTCAACTGCATCGTAACTATTACTGAAACTCGTCAACCATGTCCTGAGAGAAAACATCCTAAGACTGATGAAAGAAAATGAAAACACTGAAATCTGGATAATACGTATGAGGTTGTTCCTGTTAGTGATATTTTCCTAAATATTTGAGGAATTGTTGCGATGAATAAAATAAATTCATTATTGTAAACGGGATGGTTTAATAATTCATAGGATACATCTTTACATCTTATTCTCAGCTGAGTAACCTCTGTGGAAAATGCAAGTAATGTTATCGACAATAGATTTCTAAGTTATGTCAAAGTAACTCAAAATATTTCTTGTGATAAAAGAATAACTACATATTATAGAAAGGATAATGCAAGATCGATTTTAATTGATTTAATGTAAAATACATTAATTTATTTAGAGATTTTTTATAAATTATTGTCCTATTCAACAGTAAAATGTGTTCTTTTTTGTTTTTTTAAATCACTTCCATAAGTTGAGCAAAGTCAGGTAGAGGTCAATTGTGAAAATTCTGCAATTAATTATTTGAAAGAGTTCTGTTTCTGAAACGAATTGAGAAACTTGAGGAATCAAGGGAGCTAATTCTCTTAAAAATGTCATCATATCTAACTACATGGGATAACTTGTTTAATTGATGTTTAACCAAAATTATATTAAGATCTGGATTACAAAATATTCATCAAACAAAAAAGCAATTTATTTCGTCATTCGAATTAAATTTGATTTTACTGAAGAACGTTATACTTTTCGAATGTTATAGATTTAATTTGTCATCTTTCATTTGGGAAATGTGTCAACCTTAAGCCAAATACTGCCTTAGTAACGAACAGATATTAAAGGAAACATTTCTAACCAAAACCATTGTCAACATGACCAGAAAAATGCTGGTAATTTGCAGTTACAGCGCCTTTATTTGTTAACAGAAAACTTCAATCAGATTGTCCACCTTTATTCATTTAAGCTATAAATGATCCTAAAGAAGCAATTGTTTTATTGCTTTAAGCCACGGGAATCTTTTACATTTATTAACGTTGACACTACGTGGTTACCGAAATACTTGTATTTCGTTTATTCTCCCGCTTCTCCCATGTTCATCTTTCTTTTAAATGCTGTACTGAAAATTACAGTTCTTTATTAGATTTTCCTCCCCAGACTCAAGTAAAAATATTTGAATTTATCTTCCCTTTCGAATAGCATGAGAAGGATTCAATCGATTTGGCTTACCACTTACATTTTGTGATTATTAATGATTTGAATTTTAAATATTTGTTCTTTAAAAATTCAAAACAAAATACATGAAGAAAAAAGAAAAGGAAATGTACAGCACATGCTGGTTCAATCAAAATTCCCTGCTGGCAATAGTGAATTATTTATTTAATTGGTTGTTTTTTTTTAATTTATTAATTACGACTCAAAATTATTTTAATTGAATATTAATTATAACTCAAAATAAAGTTTCATATGTTTTAGACAAATTTGCCACTTTAATATTGTTCCTCAATATATTCATGCATTTTTATTTCATATAATAATTAAATATTTCTCTGTAAATTTCCGGTTTCTGAGGAAATTAACTACTCTTTAACAAAACATTTCATTACAGCCTGAAAAAATAATAATTCAATAGATAGATACAGAGGAAAGTGGAAAGTTGACACTCATAATAATTTCTGATTGATCACTATCTTCCTATGAAATAATTGTCATTTATTATTACAGTTAATATTTCAGAAGTGTTCTGAGCTTAGATTATGATATGTACGTCGTTTCAACTTGCTTCATCTATACTACAACTCTTTCCCCTGCTTTCATTTATAATTTTTCTTATTGCATAACCTCGACCTAAAACCAGTATCACCAGTCTTCAATTTAATTCGTACGACAAATATAAATGCTGTCACTGACTACCGACATCACGCTGCACAACGTCTGCAGAAACGTACTGGAAGATAAAGAAACACAGGAAAATCACAATAACAAGAAGCACCGTAATTCTGATGATGCCTACTTTTCTATATCATGACGAAGTTCTTGTTATATTGCAGCTTCTGATGTCATGGTTCGAAAACATCCATTAGCATTGCCTTCGAATCAATCTCCATTTATGTGAAGAGCCTTCGTAACAAACAAAATCATCCCAAGCAAACCAATTTTATAAGCAATGAGACATTAATGGAAAAGTTTATTTTTTACTTGGTTGGCCAACTAGAGAGGATTGACGATAGTTTTCCAAATATTTTCCAAATCAAAAAATGTTTACTGGCCAGAGATATAGATGAGACGCCAGAGAAAAAATAGTAGGAGTACGTAAAACTACATACATTTCTACTCTTCCTGACAACAGAGAAAAATAAGACACGATATTATTTTTGAGAAACAGTTAAATAGGTTAAACTTTTGGATGTTGATTATTCTATATTAGGTATATTATAATTAAAAGAAAAGCCTCTTATATTTTCAAGTTATGCTATGAAAATGCCGACATTAATCATTCACCATTATATATACAATAATTGACTTTATTTCCAAAAAGTGGTCTAAGCAATAACGTTGTTACAATTTTCAGATTAGAAAGAAAGATTTTAGAGGAATAAGAAATCATTTTAATATTAAAAGTGAATAATGATCTGTAACGCATTTACTAATATCGCAAGGTAATTATTTACTATCAAGTAAATTTTAAAACAATTTTAAAGGTAGATATATAGAATGCATTTTTGTTATGTAAGAACCGAAAAAATATAGCAGATAATGTAAAGAATGTAAACAGAATTAATGAAAACATTTAGCAGGTACTATTTTTTTATGTAAAGCTTATATACAGGCACATATAGAGACAAACAACAATCATTGTATAATAAATTCTAAGGGGGCACTTCGTCATGGTGTGAGTATCAGCAGACTTGTCTCACTAGATCAATTACACCGGAGTAGGCAGTTTGATCCTCACTAGATCTTCCAAAATCTCAGCTATGTTCCACAAGTAAGCTACACTTAGAAAATAACTAAATTTAATTTTGGCGATTTTTGAACAAACCCACATAAATATTCAGATTTATATATTAGATTATTAGTAAGTAGAAAATAGAAATTATAGTTTCATGTGTATTACAGAATACTTCATAGCCATATTCTTATAATAAATATAAAATATTTATGTTAGGAAGACATTAGAAACACTGTGGCTTTCTTCCTTACAACAGTAAAGATAAGATAACATTTTGTTCCGATCTATAATTTGTAAACTAGAAGTTGGAAGATATTGCCGATGTTGTTTGTATCTTGTATTAAAAGTGATCAATTATTTTAGCATGCATATTTTTTGCAAATTCTGTCTATTGCTCGGGATTTACATCCCATTCTTTTGCTATCTGAAACGAAACTTACACAAACAAGAACAAAACATTTCCTGCGACAACAAAAATTTCGCAGAAGTCCTTTCATTTGCACAACCAAAACATTAATCTTCCATAATCACAAATCGCGGATAGGTTTCTTTGAAATACATTGGTATTTAAAATATATTTGTTTAATTTACAGAAGACAAACAACAGTCTTATCAATAAAACCCATAATTGCAGTCACTAACTATGAAAAAGGTGTTAGTAATGATATAAATTTAAAAAAAAAACATATTTTTGTTAATTACAAAAAAATGTGAAATATTAAATAAATTGCGTTGATTTTATACTAAATTCCAACGAAAGAAGTTTCATGTAGCATACAAGATAGAGGATTACAGTGAAAGTAGTAATTCTGAATGAAGAGTTGGATATGAATTGAAGATAATCTGAATATTATTATAAGCCGGAGATGATATTTAATGTAAAGAATGAAAAATTGAAGTGTTCCTCTGCGCATTTACTTTTTGTTTTTTTATCACGTAATCACAATCAAGGCGATAATGCCACTAAGACACAATGTGCAGCTGGAAATTGAAAGAGAAGGAAAAGACGATAGAAAGAACCGGAAATCTAATCCTAAACTGGAAACAAGTAATAGATGTGTATTCTGTTCAGAAGACAAGGGAGATGTGGGAACCAGACTATAGTTGAGCCCAACTACTTCTATTGAATAAAAAATATAAATAAATATTAAATAACAGTTCAGTGTTTATGAAGAGGAATTAGATATATTGAGCCGAATCAGATTTTTAAAGGAAAAAGAGGTTCAGTTCTAAACAGGAAAAAAAAGGGATAACACTCTATTCATCTTCAAAGACCGGGTAGAATGTTGAACCGGGCGATATTTGAAGCTATCTACTCCTATTTCTTCATAAATCTAGAATTTCTTGGGGAAACATGTTGATTTTATTTTCCTGATTGCATTTGTAAAACATTAAAAATGAGTGTGATGTGTGTTCATTGAAGAAGGAAGGCACGTTCTTTTAAAAAGTGCTCCCGTCGTTGAATAAAATCATCTGAATATTTGACGAGGCACGGTGGAGTAATGCGTATCGGCTCGGATTGAGGAATCGGAGAGCCGAGTTTTAATTCCAGTCTAATCCATTACCATTCATTTACGTTCTAATGTCCCAGGGTAAGGCATGAATCCTCTTCTCCCCACCCCATCTATGGGTAAATACCAGGACAGCCCGGGTTCTATAAACTTGAATGGTCAATGATATATTGTAGAAAGAAATGGCAAACTACTGCGAGAAAAAATCTGCCTTGCCAGTCATATATCGAAAGATACATGATCGCCTAAGCAGATAACTGACTGAATGAATATTTTGCCATCGAAATAGCGATAGAGTAGTGATATGCTTTGAACGCTGTCCATGTTGAAACTAGTTTGCAGAGTTGAAAATAACTAAGGATTGATGCAAAGAAGTATCAGTAAGAGTATCGGTCCTGATTTGGCGGTCCGGCTTCAGTTACTTGACCACCGCCTTCAAATTGCCTCTCTGTGTCTTTTCTATAAATATTCTCATGGTAACTCTTCGCTTGATCTCATCGGTGTGACATCTACATGTCCCGAATTTAAGCGCAGTACTAAACAGGCATCGAAATGTTATCAATTTACACTTCAGATGGATGAAATTTCTTTTTCATCATATATCGCTTCAGAAACGCCTCTCCGTCTCTAACGTTCATCGCTATCTCGTCTCCTCCTGAATATTCTTTTCTCTTCCGACTCATTATTAATTTTTCTGTTTCTAATTCTTCTATATTCCGTAAAAGCTTGTGACTTAGAGGTTTTTCTGTGCTGCATAAGATGAAACTGATTTTATAAAATACGTTGTAAAAAGCGATTAATGGAAATACATTTGGATTTTTTCAGTTTAAACTAATCTAACTATTATCCTTTGGCTTTTTAACAAAGACTGGTTTTCCATTAGAGAATTACAGTTCTTTTGATGTTATTCTTTTTCATACCCTTCTCTGTAAATGATAAAGATTGCTATTCGTAAAATCCTAGCAGATCAGCCGATTTGAAATAATCAGTTCTGCCTTTCTCTCACCAAACTGTTTGAGATTACTTTCGTTCATTTAATAATCCATGAAATATTTGGCCAGGTGACTATGACCATGTTTAAATTTCAATATGCATTAAAATATTGAGAGACAGTAAGTTGTTCAAAACATTGCTAAGAGGAGTATTTGTATATCTGAACATAATCAAGAGGACAGTGAGGGTTTAATGGTTCATGGTAAATATAGCTGAATCCGCTGTTTCGTAAAACGCATCAAAAGCTAAATCATTCTTTGAGATGACTTGATCGAGTGTCTACATAATTGTAGGGAAATAAATAAAAAATATTTGGTAAAGACTGTATTAAAAGTAACTGACCTGGTGATTCAATCGTTAACAAGACAGCAATGAATATTTTTTTTATTTTATTATATATCTTATAGCATACATAATATATACATTACAGACTGATATTTATGCAATATTATTGAGAATCTAGCATCTCAAATATTGTCTATAGATATATGTGTAAATATACGTATACTTGCATGTGTGGACCTGGAGCAAATTTCAACAAGAGTATGATACATTATTTACATTATTCGGACTATTGTCCTCATTTTATCGCCATAATAATTACAACGTTATGGCTGTTGTAAACTCCGGCCTTCTTTAGGTGGTGTGAATATCGGACTAAACTCTTTATTTCACTCACAGGGGTAGACTGTTTTTTTTTCCACGTGCCATGTTTAATGCATGTCAGTTATCAGTTACCTCATATTAATTTCCCTCTGAAAGTTCTCCACTGCCTTAAACGGATATTGAACTCACACTGTTTAGGGCGTGTCAATGGATCTAACTAAAGCCTTTATCTACTGTGCCATGTGTCCTTGAAACGTTATAATAAATATGGCGACAAATATGAGGACAATAGTCCGAATATTGTAATTAATATACATAATACCTCATCTCAGAAATATAGACAGATGCTGAAGATTATGATAATATATAATATATTGATATATATTAAATTTATAATAGGTATGTATGAAATTTCCTCGTTAGGATATAGCGAGAGAGATTATGTTCTTAAATATTCAAGAGACTTTTATTTTCCTAAGTTTAAAAGCACAAGTTTATTTTTTTATTTTTATTTTCTCAACTGTTCTTTTCTTAAGTGTCATATTTGTGTCACTGTGATAAATATGTTCTTTTATTCTGTATGATGTCTTCAATAGATACAGACACGTAATTTTTAATGAATAGGCACCTGCAAATCTTTTGCTTGCATAAACCTTCGAAGCTGATATCGAAATGGTGATTTCGGAATTGATACTAAATATCTTATTCTATTTTTTATTTGCATATTTAAGTTTTGCAGGTGCACAAATGCAGATAACGGTGTGAACACTCATATACGTTAAACCAAATCAGGTTATTTCCCAAAGGGTTCAACGCATTTTAATTCAGTACAAACGATATTATTGAGGAGAATTTGAAAGTCAGTTAAATGTTATCTTGTGTGGTTTTCATTTATTACATGTCGTGCATTCAATATAATTTGTCTTAAGTTTTGTGTCAAATTTAGGTATAAGTAATTATGTTTTAATCTTTAGCAACTCAGTTTATATTAAGCATATGAATTGTATCCATCCAAACATTTTGTAAACTTTCAGAGATAGACGTGATTAAGTTGATTTATGTGAGTATTATGACAAATAGACAAGAGGTAATATATATTAATATGTGTACTTAAATTATTAAAGTTCTGCCTGTATATGTATATATATAATCGTTCTCTATATATGCTGGTGTGTGTGTATATATAAATTTATATCTATATAAACATATATTGTTGAATATAGAATACAATGAATGTCTATTATGTCTGATCATGAGCCGTTTTTAGATTTGTATTTTGCTTTAATTTCGAAAGAAAATAAATTGAAAATTAAATTTCAAACTATTCGCAACACACCACTTTCTATCTGGACATATGGTTCTGTTGTTGTTATTTCGGGTTTTTAGGTGGTATAACGTCAGAGAAGCGCATAATGCACTCCCGACCTGTGTTTGCTATGAAGCGCTCGGTAATGTCGCATAGCAAAGGTCTATGTCAACATCACAGAATATCGTCTTTGATGGTGAATATCCTTGTTAAATTTCTGTATAACCACTCTGAAGATGGCATATGTACACCGAATGCTTAGATCAAGGACCAACTTAATATAATAATATCACAATGTTGGACAATTATTGTCTTTATTTTCAGCCGAAATTAAAACAAATATACGAAGTTTAGAACGTCTCAGGATCAAACTTAATAGGCATTCATTATTTTTTATATTTAAGAATATAACTATAAATAATCATCTGACTATTCGGTGAGCAGATCATTTTTTATACTTATATTATTAAATATGAGCGACACTGAATGTTAATTATCTGATCCTACGCCGTTATAAACTTTTATATATATATATATATATATATATATATATATATATATATATATATATATATATATATATATATATATATATATATATCAATTAAAAAAAAATGCAAATTATAATTTATAAATTCATGAATCATTCATAGAAAATCAAATATAGAAGTTAATGAATTATATGTCGAGAATACATCTTCGCAAACAATATAAATAAGATGCATCAACCCCGAACCTGTATATGAATGATATGATTCCTGTTCATAAATTCCAGTTTCATAAGGTCTTTTAATTTTTAGAAGCTTTCGTCTGTTCCTACAGACATCCTCAGGTATGGAAATATATTTTGTTCTTGCTTTTACTTCTCGGTAATAAGAGGACAATGAAAATAGAGATATAATCGGAAAAATGCTATGAGAAATGTGTCATTGTTTTGGAACGTGCGGTCGCAACGCTGAGTTTGAATTTAAATTTTAAGGTTGTCCGTTTACATCTCTAATTGCGACCGCAAGTTCCAAAACAGTAAAACATTTCTCATAGCATTTTTTCGGATTAAATCTCTCTCAGGAAAAAAAAACTGCTGTACTGCCAACAAGGCTAAAGAGAACATAGATAGTAATAATGTGAATGGATACACTGAAAACGTGCAATTATAACAATGCAGAACGAGAAACCCATTAATTCTTTGAAGGTGAAAATTATAAAGTACGCAGAAACACCCTTTGAGAATACATGCTCTCCGAATACTAAAATTTCTGAGAAAATATAGAAATAACCGAACTGAACAACATTAACTCATTTCCACAAAAATGAATCTATTCTTATGAAAAGATTTCAAACTTACTGATATTAATAATTCAAAACTGGAAAACGATAATCTAAAGCAAAGATATCAAAATTTGAAAATTATCAGCTATTATGAAAAAGATTTTATCTCAAAATATTATCGAATAATTCATGAATAAGTTTTTACATTCGTTTTTAATTCATTTTAGAGAAGCGACTTTATATTCTCCATACTCCACAGTATAAATAATACATTAAAATCTTATTTAATTTTCTTGAAGTAATTTCAAAGTAATCATTTTTTTAAATTATTTTTTTTTAAATACATTTTATGGAAAAATAAATAAAATTTGAAATTTAATACACACAGAGACACTCACATACACATACAAAGTGTATAAAAGGAGAACATCTTTGTTCAAAAAATTGTTAAATATAAAAGACAACGTATATCTATTATAATTTATAATGATATTTTACAAGCGTCGTATAATGACTTAAGTTTCAAGAGAAAATAAAGACAAATACTGTATAATATTTGGATAACTCTTATTTATATTTGTCGCCGATCTAACCTTTCGGCTTACATGTACCATCATCAGAGTGGTTATATGGATATTGCAGCAGGGATGTTCACCGTCAAAGATGATATACTGCTTTGTTTACATAGAAGTTTGCTATGCGACAATAACGGTCTTGGAAATGCAGATGTTAGTCGTAAATACGTAATGCGGTTATATGACGTCATACATGACCACGTCAGAGAAGCATTGTTATCAAAAGAACCATATGTTTAGGCGCTATTTATTATCTTGTAACTGGTTTGAAATGTAATTTTGTTGAGTTTGGGTTGCTTTGTATTGATGTAGATGGCCTCTAATTCCTGAAGATTCTTTTACTATGTTTTTGTGTGAGCATTTTTGTAGTATCAACTAATAACGGTATAATCTTAAGTACGGAGTTATGTTTTTCTAAGAAATGTTGTTTAATCGAACTAAGATCGGCACGGTGACAGGTAAGTCTACGCATATACACAGTAAAAGTAACCTTAAGATATACGAGAATATCGACATTAAAAAAAAGCAACACATACTGAATAAAATTGCATTTTAAACCAGTCACATTGCATCTAAACACATGGTTCAGATGATATCCTTTTTTCCTGCAAGTGGTCATGTAAGACTCTATAGAACCGCAATAGGTATTTCAACTGTGTCTGCTATTCTGCGACCGTTATCGTCACATGGAACACTTCTATGTAAACAAAAGTGTATATTATCTTTGACGGTCAAAATCTCTTTGTAATGTCAAGATATCGAATCTGATGATGGTTCGTGTGAAAGCGTAGATCGGCGACTAATATAATAAAGAAATATCCAAATGTTGGGCAATTTTTTATCGTTTTATTGTCATGAAACTAAAGTCATCATTCAATGCCGGCAAAGGTTAATGATAAAACATAATAGGTATTCATTCGTTGTCAATTATATTTGACAATATAGGTTTTAAAATATATATATATATATATATATATATATATATATATATATATATATATATATATATATATATATAATGAGGATAGATACAGCAGTTTGAACGAGAAAAGTATATATTTGAAATCGAAGAGAAAACCTCAAACTAGATTTGTAATGATAAACAATGGATATTTGCACATTAATTCCGTTTGTTATTATTTTCCTTTCGATTTCTATCCATTCTCGTTTTTGTGCAGCAGTAACGTCAATGTTTTTCTTGGACTTGTGGTAAAAATCTTTTCTGCTCTTCAGGTAATAAAACAATAAGGTCCGAGAAGAGTGAGGAAAAATGTATTCGTTCTTATCTTTTTTATGACATCTGTATCTTCTTCGATCTATTTCCATTTTTGTGTATTTGTGTGCATGTGCGTGTGTTTTTGCTAGTCAGCATATATATATATATATATATATATATATATATATATATATATATATGGTCATCCCATAAGTTCTGTCCGAATTTTGAATAAAGAAAACAAGTGACCAAATGTTATATTTAATTAGAGATTCAATCATCAATGATTTTCCCTGATTATCTATGACTTCCTTCCATCTATTAACAAGCTTACTAATTCCATTACTGTAAAATTATTTTGCCTTTTATTCGAAGAACTCACAAATGTCAGTTTTAACCTCTTCCTTTGTTACAAAAGCTGTTTCTTCCAAATGATTCTGTAAGCTACGAAACAAATGGTAGTCTGAAGGAGCAAGTTCGGGACAATAATGTGGATGAGGAATTTTCTTTCAACCAAGTTCTTCGATCTTTTGTGACGTGATTCTTGCTATGTGGTGTCGCGCATTGTCCTGATGAAACATCACCTCTTTTCGATTCACTAGAGCAGGTCTTTTTTTTCCTCAAAGCTTGATTCAAACGCTTTAATTGCTGAGAGTATATTTGAGCATTATTTGTTGCATTAGGTGGTAAGTATTCAAAGTGGATTATTCCGTGGCGATCCCACCAGATTGAAAGAAGGAAATTTTGCCCATGAAGTTCCCTTCAAGGCTGTGGCTGGAGTCCTTCCCCTTTACCAAGCCACTGTCTACGACGCTTAACATTTCGATAAAAGATCCATTTTCCGTTGCCAGTTACAAGTCTATACAAAAAAGGTGAAACAAGTTGGCGAGAATGGAGAGGAGAGTAGATGTCAACTCGGGATTTGAAGTTATTTTCAAACAATTCATGAGGCACCCATTTTCCAAGTTTAGGAACTTTTCCAAGTTGTTGAAGATGACGATTAACAGTTGCATGGTTTGAACTGAGAACCACTGCCAATTCCTCAACTGATAAAGCAGGGTTTTCTTCAAGGCCTGCTTCCAGTGTATTTGACCAGAACGAGTGTATGCCTATGTTCACTTTAGTCCTGGTTTATATTTTTTATGCAGTTTTCTTGTACTTGTTCGTAAGAATAATTTTCTGTTTGATATATTGGCATAATTTTAAACGTACCTTGATTACATTTGCAGACGTGTTGTGATACAAAGAGGTTTCTATTATCTGTTAATTTATTTTGCTTTCGTGAAGTAACCTCTGTTGTTAAGCGCTTGGCAGATACCTATATATGACTTCGTGCAGTTTGTGCATTTGAGTGCATAAATCCCATTTTTGGATTTGCAGTTTATACTTTTATTTTTGTGAATGTCGTTCTGGGTTTTTCAAATGTGCAAAAGTTTATTTCTATAATGATATCGCAAAGCCGACATATTTTCTTGTATACTGCCACTCCCTGTATTGTCTGTTGGTTAAATGTGGTTTAGGTTAATATGTGTTTCAGATTTTCAGATTGGCTCTTACTTTTATTTTTTTTATATTTTTAATTTTTTCATTCTTCTTAAATAGGTCCACATATTTTGTAATTTTTGTAAATTGTTCTCTATTTTTTTCTTTTCGTATGCTGAGACATATATTAGAGTTTGTTCGACGCTACGTTTATTTGGATTCGCTTGTTCTAAAAATATTTTTCTGCTAGTTCAAAACTTTTGCTTATTAATGTTGTGAAGTAGCCTCGTTTTCTTTTTAGAGTTCTATGTAGTTCTTCAAGCAGGGTTTTCGGACGTGTTTTTCGTTCACAATAGTGCACAACTTACGTGCAGCTTTTTGGGTGATGGCGCTTACCTTGCCTTTTCTCAGAACAATCTTTTTTGTTTTATTACGCCTTAAGCAGAAAAAATCTTTTGACACTAGTCCAAGGAAGTTATTAGGGTTATTACTACAGAAAAATGGCAATTGTTAAACATCGGAAAACATAACGAAAAACAATCCCTTTGGAAATATCCATCCGTGCATGAAGCATCTCGCGAGACCGGAAACACGTGTAGCAAAAATACAGAAAATAATATATAATATACATATCAAAAATATCCACATTATGACCAAAAATGTTAGCGGTTTCTCTCTTCTTTGTAAAATATATATGATCCCCGAATTTAGAATTTTGAATGGAGAATTTTACCGAGGAAGACGCACACCTAGATAAATATTGGAACAGTCCTAGAAATGTATTAGCAATATTCTTAATGAACAAAATTTGATACTTAACATAAAGTATTGAATATTGTAAACACGAAAACATTAAACAATTTTGCTTTCGAAGTCTATAATACAGTACATCGTCTTCTAGTCCTGTGTCTATGGAGACGAAGTTCGTACTAAAATGCGGAGAATCCAAATAAAAGTTAAATAACGTTTAAGCAAATGCCTACACGAATTACATTAATTATTCTCAAAGAGTATTACTCAATTGAATTCTAAGCACCAGCCTGTCTGATGTTATTATGCAAATCAAATTATCCTCAATAACTCAAAAACCATCTTAACTAATATTTGTTATACTTAAACTCGTTCATTTCCATGTGCCGTAGGAATGTGCATTGTCGATCTAACACGTAAATTATACTGAATTTTCTTATCTCCTAAACCAAATCTGATATAACTGATCCATGCACAAATCTATTTGTGTCTTTTTGGTGTTTATTAATAAGAACTTTATTTGTACTACTCACCCAACTAAAAGACTAATATGTAGATTAATATAGAGATATTTATATGAGTGTGAGAAACTGGAAACTTTTAGTTTAAAACCTTAATGGAAAGAAAAAAGAAATTAAACTAGTAGAAAAAAATCTTCATGTTATCATAGTTAACGAGAAATAACTGTTATTTAATTTACCTTTGCATGTGTTTTATGATCTCATAGGCATTGTTATAAAAATAAATGTATGAAAACAAGCGGGAGAGTCTAAAATGATATAATCAAACCTTATACAAAAACGAACAACAGAAACTATGGAAGCATTGATCTATGCAACACAAAAATCAATTTGCCTCTAAATTGGAATCCATTTCCTATGTAGACAATTTTCGATAAGAAAATCAATATACGATACAGCCGAAAATATATTTTCAATCAAATATAAGAAATGATTAATAAACTGTAATAAGTTAGACTGAAATATATTTCTTTTCTCTTAAGAATTTCAAATCCATATCTTTTTCTAAGAATATTTGAATCTAAACGAGATATTGGAATTTAATTTAATTTTTGTCAGCCAAAAGGATAGCCCAACAAACAAATTATAAATTGGAAAAACAAACATCAAACAAGTGCCACAGTTTACATTTATGAGAAATCTTATAATAGAAAATGGAAAGTGTTACTCTAAAATCCGAAGACGCATTGGGATAACGAATGTCGCATTACAAATGCGAAACAAATTATTAAGAAAGAGAACAGCATTTGTTTTAAACAAAGAAAATAGGGATTCTTACGTAATATCAGTTGACCTATATGGCAGTGAATGCAAGGCGATATAGTCACATATGAAGAAGAGACTTGAAGCAAAACATATATGGTGCTACAGAAGGATGGCAAGAGTATGCTGGACTGAACATGTGAGCAATAACGAAGTTTTAGAGAAAATGGATACGTAAAGGACACTTATGTTTAATACGAAGAAAGATTTCAATTTTATAGAGCACATAAATGGGAAAGAGAGCCTGGTATATTTAACACGAAGAAGGCATATTGTGTACAGTGATGAAGATCATAGGAAATTGATAAATATTCTAAATAATATCTATAACTTCTTAGCGAGAATATATATATATATATATATATATATATATATATATATATATATGTGTGTGTGTGTGTGTGTGTGTGTGTGTGTTTGTGTTTGTGTGTAAAAATAGATAGATAGACAGATAGATAGATAGATAGATACATACATACATACATATATACACAGACGGGGTGAGATTTGAAGACAAAATTAAAACTTATCTTCACCGATGCATTACGTCTTCTAACAGATTTTTTCAAGACAAATAGGAGGGTTTAATTTTGCAACAAGTATCCATAAGCATGAGGAAAAACTATTACTTTTTCGCAATTTGCAATTTAAGAGATGCTCATAATTATTAATCAGGGGAAGTGAAAAGGAGAAATTTTTTTAAAGAAATGAGTTATTGAAAAATGAGTGACATAGGTTTATATATTTTTAAGATTCGATCGCGGCATTTTTGAGAATTTTCTATCTAAATTACATTTCGTTTTTTAAAGGTTGCATTCTTTAGATCAAATTTGAGAAAACTTGCAAGGTCTTACAAATATGCAAAAATAAAATATATCGATAAGCTCAAAAAAGCTATTATACACAACAATTTATCAAATGTATTAGTTATACATAAAAATTGATTCAATGACAACCTTGGTCTAAAGAATATAAAACTTAATATTAAGGAATGCCTAATTACTGGATTATTACAAATAACAACTCTACTTTGAACGTATCTCAGCTGGTATTAAGCATTAGGAAATTAGTCCTGTTTGCTACTATTACTGCATAATCTGTTCGATCTTCAGTGAGGGCTATATTCTACCAAATTAAGATTAGTAAATGATATCATTTTTAACGTAGAATACAGAGTTGAAATGATTTAGTAAGATAGTAAATAAAAGAGACTGCAATAGTTATGCATCTGCAGAATTCGTGAGATGATGCAGACAGCTGCATTCTTTGGTATATATACCGTGGTATTTATTGAATTATGAAATGTTAGAATCTAGTTTCTAACCAATGCTATCGGAAATTCCAAACTGAAGTAGACTCTGACAAAATGGATAGGAGCTAGGAAATGATAATGGATTTGTGATTTATTTAAAATAAAAGCTTAATAATAATTAAATGTAAGGATACATCGAAAGAAACGAACTAATGTTTGACAACCTATACGAACAGGACGTACACAACTGTGCAGATTAATAAACTAGCCGATGTCTCTAATTATTTCATTTAATCGAGAAATTAATGTATTGATAATAGTAAAACTGATGAGCATAAAAGACAATTAGTATAATGTCTAAATAATACCAAATTAGAATCACTCGTTATTTCGTTCCTCCTAAATAGGGAATTCTTTCTCTTCCCATCCCAGAAATGTTTGAGAATCTCCCACATCAGCGATGTTTTTATATTAAGATTCTTATATATATATATATATATTAATTTCTACATTTTAGTCTTTATTATATAGAAATATATCGACTATCAATTGACATCTTATCTAATGATTGGCTAAGAGACAACACAATTTAAAACATGCATTCAATCTTACCCTATGGTGTCAAGGCAAATCCAAGCAGGCCAGGATGATGAAAATCTGCATTAAATAGTTCAGTTAACAAAAAAAAAAAGACTGGGTTAGGTAATAAAATATTTCCTAATGAGAAACTACTCACAGTTGTGTTACTTTGAATTCTCTTAATTTGTAACTGGCTGAGTGAACGTCTCATGGCAATGACACCTTCAGCAACAAATACCCAACACATTTTAGGGTGTTATAGCCTCTGTTCTTTTTTCTTATATAAAACTCCATATATTATCAGAAAGAATCGTAACCATGATTGCCCAAACCAAAACATGATATCAAAGCTGTCAGGCTTTTGTGAATCTGGCAGAAATACACGAATCAATGTCAAACTGAATGACATTTGAAATCAATGTAACGTGTCCGGACTGTGGGGAATAATTGACAAAGCAGAGTCTTATTTGTTTTGGAGCATTTCCCTTCGATTTTATACAAATCTAACAGCTCAGCTCGACTGACGTTGCTTAGGTGTGGCAAAATGCCGAATATATGCGGTAACCAGTGAGGAATGAACTCACCACTCAGTCGTAATTGTAGCGTGAAAAAAGATTGCTAACCATTACACCACTTCGAGGTGGCAAATAATTTTCTAAGCGTAGCATAGATTTGGCACAATGCCGAAAATGCGGAGTACGCATTGAGCATCAATCTCCCTTTTCAGTCTAAATTTATCAAGCGAGACAAGCTTCCTAAGCATTACATGACGAAGAAGTGACCAATCATTTTCTAAGTGTAGCTCAACGCCGAACGTATGGTACACTTGGTGAAGATCGAACACACTACTCAGTTTTAACTGATCAAGCGAGAAAAGCTTGCTAAATATTACACCTTATTAAAGTGCTCAAGGCAAAAAAAGTATAACTCAAAGAGGAACAATCAGGGTTTTATTTCTCTCGTTTCTTAATCATATTTAGAAAGAGACTATTTTCAGATTTCATGCTTTTCATATGTAAATCGTAACAAAAAGTGTACCTAGATATATTGTATTATAAATTATTTTTAGGGACTAGCATACTCTCGGAAATGAAACTTCTGTTTGTACAAAAATATCACCCAATTCCATTTAAACATTAAAATTTCTAACACCTTTAAATTCCTTCGCGATTTAGCAGCAAATATCGTTGTGTCAATTAAAACTAGATTTATGATGCATCTTCAATTTTAAGTATGTCCTGGTAAGCGGTTCCCACAAAATGCTATCTCCTCGTTTCTTTTTTTTCAAATTGACAAAATTACAGGAATATTGTGTGTTCACAAATAGTAGAAACATTTGAATGAACAGAATACGATTGTAATAATCTCCCGCCTTCTGCATTTAGAATTTAATAGAGGATAGCCAAAAATGTCCTTATCAATTTAGAATGATTAAATCTTGAATATAAATGTCACAGGTTTTGAAATGTAGCTTTGCATATGTTTTTCTTTCATTCCTGGTAGTAGTCTATATTTGGTAAAATAGCAATCATTGTGAAATGTTTTACTTTGAGCATCGACGAACGAAAAGGCGTTTTCAATACGTATTATTTGGTACACATAGTTTTCCAACTGTCAATCTGCAATTACCTGTGATACGTAGTAAGTCAAGGCTCAGACTCCCTCATAGCAAATAGATGGAAATATGCGTAGAATAAATTATTGTGCGTAGAAATATAGTGTTCATGTTCCTGGGGAATATTATCAAATTCTATCACTTGTAAGAAAAATTAAGTTACTCCGGTCGTATTAATAAATATAGATAATTTAAAATTAATTGAGTCTGCTTTTGTACACTTATTATTGACCATTTGCAAAGCATGATTTGAATATCCCTTGTCATGTTGCATTGCATGATATGTTTTGGTAGATTACAGAAAAGAATGTGAAATCGCTATAAGTATTCGCCAGTACGATTCTAATAATGATTGCACATCTCAAAAGGAAAATTTATTCCGGTTTTCTGATTTCCTGGCAAATACGATCTTCAAAAACTGAAATATAAAGAGAATCACAATCTTCTCTCGTTTCGAAATATATTCTTTTATTTTCCTTTCTCGCAACTAATATTTTCCCATTAAACTAATCGTCATTGCTTGTCTTATTCAAATTACAATAATTTCCGTCATCTAAACATGTGCAGCTTATCTATTGTTAACACTAACTCAGCTTATACTAGAGAACCAAATATAACAGTCCATTAGGATTGAGCAATAGGTGAAGGCTCCCATTAGTGTTACATATTGTGAACAAGTGATAGTTTTCAACGAGGTATTTAGAAGAGAAATCCAATGAAAAACATGGATCAAACAAATTCCCCCAATTTAAGTAATTGAGCAAGCATTTATTTATTTGTAGACGTGTTTTGGGATGTAATTGAAAGATTTCAGCTCAAACTCATAACACACACAGACAAAGACACAAACCCCGCCCACACACACACACACACACACATATATATATATATATATATATATATATATATATATATATATATATATATATAATTAGGTGTAGATAATCTGATAATTGTGCATACATATCAGGAACATATTAAGTATCTTTTAATGTCCTGTTATGACACCCGAGAGTACTTAATTTGTGAAGATATATGCCACCGTGCATTGGAGATACCTGTGTCCCCATTGTTTATATATAGAAACAGGATATCAAAAATGTTACACACTGAATATTTGCTTACACCAGACCCCAACACACACACACACACACACACACGTACGTGTTATTGTGTTAATGTATGCACACGCATTTGTGTGTGTATTTGTATGCGCGTGTGTGTGTTTGTGTGTGTGTGTAAGCGGGTACTGAAGTCAACGTCGAGTGCTGACATTCACTCACAAGCTTGATCTTCAGCCCTATGTGTTGTATGCTGACTCGATATATGATGGTCAATGCGACATTGTTTTAGCAAGGTCTGATATCCCATGATTATTTTATTATTCTAATGCTTTGCACAATTTGTGTTTTATTTGTCTTATTTATTTCTTACTATATTTATTTATTTATTCGTGCCATT
>CAHIKZ030001995.1:260000-272500 GCA_903632075.3 Acanthosepion pharaonis
AGCCAAAAAATAACCCCTTTGAACCCACATAAGCGGGTTCGAGATCTGTCTACCTCCCCGGACGAAACTTTACCCTTCGGCAAAGCTTCGTCCGGTTTCCTCTCTGCCAAAGCTGAGAGATCGGTAGACGTCGCACAGAGTCAGATACTGTATCTCAACGTATCTCAACATTAATGTAATTAATATATATGTCAGTTGTATTGCATTGATCATTTTATTAACACGAACACTATATATGCAACATATTATGATTACAAAACACGCGCGCACACACACACACACACACACACATATATATATATATATATATATATATATATATATATATATATATATATATATATATATATACACATGTGTCTCTCTCTATATATATATATGTATATATATATATTTGATTTGTAATATAGGTTTTTATTTTAAAATTGAAAGATTTGAGAATTTTATGAATTTGTTAAATATATCATAATAGATATAATGAGAATTACTTTAAGAAATTTAAACGTTTTAATTTCATCGGGCGCCTACAGTAATAAAATAAGTACCCAGCCATTCAGTTCATGTGCACTGTATTTGTGGAGCCGAATAGTTTTACGAGTTTCTAAAAGAAATATTTTTACATTAGATTTGCTAAATATTCCATCAGTTTGGCAAAAATAAAAAAAAAAAATGTATATATCCGAGCGAATGTCAAATGTCATCCTCACTCTTTATAAAGACATTTTATGGCGAAAGTACGGATAATATTTGAAAATTTGCTATCAGGTTTAGGCGTGAATTTCCATTCATATCCAGGAGAGAATTCTGACACTTGATTATTTTTAGTAGTTGCTTTCAAGAGAATTTATGAGGATGTCGGCGACAAAAAGCAATTTTTATCTTGTAAGTAGCAGCTTCGTATTATACAAGAGAAAACAAAATTACAAATGTATATGCAATGACATTAAGAACGTGTTCATGAGAAACAATTATAAGAATGTCAATAATCAGTGGTTTTCGATAACATTCTCATTGCTTAAAACTACATACATCTCTTGGTGTATTTATATTTCTGTTCTTTATTGTGCTTATAAGCTTCTAAACTAATTTGGTTTCTGAATAACATGACTTAATTTTTACAACATAAAAGAATTCGAAAGACATATTATAAAGAATAGAAAAAGGTACAAATCAATTTGACTAATTAGAAAATGCTTAATGTTAAAAAACACTCACCGATATGTTTATCAGGGGAAATGCATTTTTCATTACACATTGAAATATCTTGTTTATTATTTGCTACATTTCTCTTTTATCTTTCGTATCACAATAAAAGACTTACACGAGCAAACGCAACAATGAAATTAGCGCAAAAAATACGTAAGAAGGTAAAAAAATACTAATCCATTGATAGAAAATATTCCAGAGCCTTGCTTTGCTCAGTGTCAGGGGAAATGGTAGAACTAATTCAATTCTTTCTTTGCTCTAAATCACTTGTACAATCGGTTAGTCCTATTATTTGGTTGCAAGCGTGAGGAAAAAATCATAAGAAAATTAGTCCCACATGAAATGTAGAGAAAACTCTCATTATTAAAGCAGTGATATTTTTCCTTTTTTTCAAACTGTATTTACTGGTGATAAAAACTTATTTTATTACAAGAAAGTTGTCACTAGCTAGATACGGTGTACATTGTTACGCAGAATCGATTGGCATGAAAATATTTATTTTCCGTCGCATTAAAAGACAATTACGAATTGATGATAGCAAATTGTTACTGTAGAATATTCTTTCTGCTGAAATTTGCTCATAGGAATTAAAGTAAAGGTCTAAAAAAGAGAAATTATTTTATTTACTGATCATGTTAATGACACTGTACTTAATTTCAAGGTAGCATTTGTAATATCTCTGTATATACAAGACAGCCTTCTTGGATGTACGTTATAGATATTTCACAAGAAGCTTCTTCTCATTTGTTACATTCATACTATCAATTATTTCGCGCTATGGTGCAAAATTATCAGTTGTTTTAGGCGTGTTAATTGTTAATAAAAAAAATCTGTTTTGTTTAGTTATTTTTTTAATGAATATATTAGTTCATTTTCAGTTTATAAAAATGTCTGTCGATAATCATACGCTCCGGACTAATCATTTAAACATGTTATTGTTGAATTGTTATTTTTCTTATTTTATAATGAATATTGTTTAAAAAATGCCTGATAATTATGCATTCACCCAATATAATCCTTGGTAGGGAAGATGATCCAGTGATGTCAGGACATCAAAATATTCTATCTAAAATACATTGAATTAAAACCGGATTAAAAAAAAAAAACACGAGACAATTCTAGAGAAATTTAAATTATCATCACATTATTAAAAAACAATTGAATGAATCCTGTTCAATGAATAATAATGTAATGGGGAAGATGTTTATCAAGATTTTATTAATGCTAGAGATTCTATAATCAGAGCTTGGAGAAAACATTTTAAAATTGACTACTTCATAATTTGACAGTTCCTAAAGGAAACAATGAAATATAAAATTATAAATCTAATAACAAGTAGAAAATAGTGTTTGTCTCTAATCTAAATTATGTAAAAATGTGCATAATCCAAATATACAATTCTTAAATCGAACAAAACTTTATAGTAGGCATCGAAAATAATGACTATTTTTCGACAGAATGATGACATTTACTATCATAATGTAGACGGACACGCATTCTCAAATACATGTATATGTTGCATCTCTATGTCTTTCTGTAAATACTTACATGGTAATTGTTTGGATGAGCTCTTCGCTATGGTAACTAGACTTTTTCAATTTAAGCCCAGTACTAGACTGGCGTCAAGATTTCCTCAATTTAGAGATGAGATGGTTAGATGTAACCATAATTTCTATGCTAACAGTTTTTTTTTCTCGCATTTATAGTTTATTTAACTCGCTTCCGGCTCCAAACATTCCAGCAAACTTCAGTCTTCAAAAATTTAAATGGAATGTCAATCCCTGTGTAATGACCTCCTGTTCACTTTTTCCTCTTCTCGCCCATTATTATGTTTCTGTTCCTAATTCTTCCACACGCTGTAAACCCTTGCGTAATTGTGGCTTTACTGCCTTGCATTGGGTGGATGCAAATTGATATATACATACATACATACATACATACACACAAACACGCACACCCACACACTTTCTCTCCCAAAACACACACACACACACACACACACACACACACACACACACATATATATATATATATATATATATATATATATATATATATATATATATATATATATAGGTTTACAACTTATTCGCATTCAACTAATATATAAAACATTTCAGTATTAGTGAGGGAGCTTACCCACCCTCAAAAAACTAAACATACAATATTACAGAAATTGCTTAATTAAATAAACTCAGTTTATCAAGTACATTTAACATTATATAACTAAAATTATACACTCTATATAGTTTTGAGCATAATGGTAATATCTAATGTACATATTAAACTGAGAAATGCAAATATTTAAAATGAAATCTTTGGTCGTTCATTTTTCACAAACCTTTCGCTATTTTCTATCTATAGAATGCGATTAGCTTCAAAACAAAATTACTTAGATATCTATATTAAACACTGACTAGACTTCAAGTGGTAACGACTTAAGCATTCAAATCACAGTTTAAGAATAAGGTGAATCAATCAATAATCAAAGAAATGAACAGATAGGTTATTTCTTTAGTACAATGAAAAAATCAACTAGGGCAGGAAATTTTTCCTTTCTTGATAAACTTATTTGGTACTTATGTTTACAAACCATTGCACAGTAAATTACTTGTTATGTATAGTTTATGAATATATTTATTTGTTTAATGTTATTTTCTTTATTAAAGAAAAAAATATCATCGTCACAAAAGAAATGTTGATTTGTATAATAAAAATCTCGAATATAAATACTGAAAGCTTTCTCTTACTTTAACATTCCGATAGTAGATTATTCAGGTGTTAAAGAAATTAAGAATATTTTGATCAATTTTGATGTTTTTTATTTTGCTCACTAACGCATATAATAATATATTTTGGACATGTACGCATTCGTAATCTTTGCTTTAATTGTTTAAATTCTAGTAAAATCTTTCATTTTAGTGAAGTAAGAAACTATAAATTCTAGCCGAATGCTGTGGATCTAAAATGAGATTCCGATTCATAATGTTGTAGTCTCTTTTTTTTATCCAGATCCTGTCTTATTGCATAAATACCTTGGCTTGTTTGGATATCAGCACCTTCTTCATTTCTAGTTGGCCGGAATCCCACTATTAAATATTTCTCAGTCTATGACGAATGCTACTTAATTGATGCAATTTTTTAGGGAAAACTTTTTGAATTCACTGATTATACAACGGATTGAAAAACTCTTTTTCTATGCATAAAATGTAGCTACTTTTTGTTTGTTTGTTTTTTTCTTATATCTGTTTGATTTTGTTTAAACGGATGCAATAACATTTCTGTTTTGCAATGGTGAGGTATTCTTATCTCTTTTCAGGTGTCTGCTTCGTAGCAAGTTTCATGTTTGGTTGTTTTAATGCAGTCATTTTCCTTCTTAAATTCTACATCCATTATTTCTTCTTTTTTTCCCGTCATTCTTTGATCTTCACAGCAACCTCCTTGGTTTATGCTTCGTCTTGCAGGGTTCTGTGTATAATTTTGTAATATTTTTCATTGAATTATATAAAGATTTTTTTTTTTCAAAATACATTTAAGAATAACTATACACATTCTTCGTTGTAGATAATAACTCTGCCGCCTGCCCCCATTTTCTGAAACTTCTTTGCTGAGAGCATTTTACGTGATCACGTGTGTCCTTCTCTACTAATCAATTGATCTTACTTGCACTTTAGTACAGCTGTGAAATTCTCCTGTGCATCTTACTATGAAAACTGCTCAGGTGTTCATTCTTTTCTTAGGTTTCAGATAATTAGATTAGTTTCACTCTTTTCTCCTTAGATATTCCTATTTCATTTTTCCTTTCATTTCTTCCTGCTTTATTCAGTCACATTCCAGTACTTCGAGGTATTTATAACGGTGCAGTGCGGTTAATGATCTGATTGTCTTTATCTTCATTATGTTAATTTCACTGGTTGCCACAGGTTTTCCCCTGTGCATTACTAATCTTTTGCACTATTCAATCCCAAATTCCATTCCAATGCCGTCGCTGTAGTTTTTAACTTGGCTGATTAACGTTTCGATTTCGTTATTATTCCTTGCAAATTATATTCTGTTATCCATCTACATAAGGTAGTTGACCTTTTCCCTTGTGTTGGAGAATTCGTATCCTTTGCATGTTCTTAAGATTAGATTTACTTGTATGACTGTTATTGTAAAATATGTGGAGGCCTGCTGAAATAATATTTCCTCCCCAAAAAAATGTTTTTCCTTCGGACGTTAGTCTTGTATTCAAATGGTTCTTGCGATTATGAATTTTTCCCATTTTCTTATAGTGAGTTTTCTGAGTTTCCGCTTATGAGGAAATACGTTGTATGTCATTGTGTAGTCATATTCTCACATTTAGTTAACTTGATATTGTTTGCCTCACTATCATTTGGGTCGTGTGGAACTTTACATTTACTTATCTTATAGAGCATTTGATCACTTCTAGTATGTGCTGTTTTTTTTTTCCTGAAACTGTATTTTTCTGACCGGTATGAATTAAATACTTTCTTATATCTGCATTAATTGTGATGTTTTTCAATGGATAATGACTGAAAAGTCTTCTCATATTCACCGCTTCTCGTGCACTTCATCGGGGTGTAATGTTTAGCAGTCTCTTCTTGCTAGATTGATTACGACTGAATAGTGAGTTCGATCCTCACTGTGCCGCATCTACTCCTCGTTTAGTAAATCACCAGGCCTATTATTCCTAACTGTTCCACCATTTTTTCGGCGGTGACCCGTCAATATAGTTTTTTTATTTTTTTTTCTCATTATCCCATTTTGTTCTTGGCCGATGTCACCCATTCACTTCTTACATGGAAGGGTACAATTTTCACCTTTGTAATTTAATACTTATTTTCTTTTCTGTAAATACATGTTGAAACATTCTCATTCCCTTTTCTTTTCGAATCTCCTGTCTGCTAAATGTACAAATACAACCCTCTGACAAATGTTACGCTAGTTACATGAACTGGTTCTCGTTTGTGGGTATTTTCCCACTTTATTGAATATCTAGAGTTTAATAGATTTATCCCATAAAATTATTTTTGCTTCTTATATATAACATTATGATATTTCCATAAATCATTATTTTTGCTCTTTTGTAAGTGTATGACCATTACATTTATGTTGTATATTATTTCTTGGTCACATAGTATTCCCTTAATCTATACTGAAATGTGTCATTGCTATTTGGACACTTACCATTATTATCTTTCTTTTTAATTCACCTCGACTTTTACAGTAATATCTTTACAAGCGGGATATATAGAAATTCACTGACCGGCTAATAGAATGTTGAATAAATGATAAACATTTCTACATGTATTCATGTATAAAAAATAACGCATTGAAGAAGGAGCAATTAAAGTCTCTCCATATATAATATAATGAGATACTAAAGCAGCAAATAGTAACATCGTGTCTATTTGTACATATATCTACAAACACATAAAGTTTAGATATAAAATCTCAACATTTTTGACATATAGTGAGCATAGATTGAGGAAATAACCAACACTTGGGAGTTAGTTGGGAGTGTCCACAATGCATGCAAAGATTGCCAGTGCTAATCAATCCAGGGTGCTCCTCTTCCGAACATCGCACCATTCTAGTTTCGTCCGATATGAATAGAGAAAAAATAGACCTAAAAATACATCTATAAAAGACTTATATAGCACATGCCCTAAACAAACAGTTTCCTCTCTTGAAAGATATCCATTTAATATATATATATATATATATATATATATATATATATATATATATATATATATATATGCAATTAAACGTAATAAACAAATTAAAATATTTCTCATTCTACAGTGCGAAAAACCTGGAAGATTACGGTGCCTGAAACTTGTATCAGCAACATTCGAAAATGGAAATCATTTGTCTTTAGAGTTCCTTGTATATATTCTACTGTTGATATTAGTATTACTTTGATTTGGTGTCCATCATCTAGGGCGCATATTAAACACATTATGCAGCGGAATGTCAGTATACAAGTGCTTGCATGCATCATCATCATCATCATGCTCCTTCAGTTTAAACCATACAGTGAGGGTAGTGTCAACATTCCTATGTGCTTGAGGAACTTGCTGAACGTTGTCTTTGTGAAATTAACTCGTTTCTGCTCATAAAGTAGTACACCAAGACTCTAGACATTGTGAGATGTGTCATGTAGCATGAACTCTGGCAGTCTTCATATAGATTCCGAGGGAGAAACATCGGTAAGCAAGATAATTAGTAATTACTTCGTGAGCTTGAGTATGATCACGATCTGCCGCTGGGTTGTCTCTTACTTTGACAGAAGCAGAGCTATATCCCTTGTACACGTACTTGAAGATATATTTAATACTTGTCACTTTTTTCTGCATTAATATGAGCTCTATACTTTTTCAACAGGTAGAGATTGTACGGCACAACATTCCTATTGTTAACTGAGTGACGTCTAACTTGCATTTTGTTCCTTTATTGTGTCTTCTGTATTTTGAATAGCCATTCAAATTCAGAAGCTTTCTTTGTGAATTTCTTTTGGCATAGGCCATTTTCCTTGCAAGGGACGATGGATTATCAGTTCCGCAAGGACAATGTATCATACATTTTTTACTCAATCATCCAAGACTGGATCCTAATTGGCATCAGGAATTTCATCTGTCAGGATACTGTCTATGTCATCGGTATTTCTGAGTTTGTCCTCATTTCTCAAAACTATCAACATGTGGCAGTGGAACACACCTCTCTTCCGAAACACAATGACAAGGACATGAGACTATGCCACCTGATGAATGTGTCTAAACTTCTGCAAGATGTGATTGTACACTCGGGCAACTAAATCTGGCTTATTTTCAGGTGTTTCATTTAGCTGTAGACTAGCAGCATGGCCCGGCGTTGCCCGTGCTTGATTAAACAATTCGTACGACTCATACAACAGTCGCTATCACTTGACTTAAAATATATTTGACCTTCCTTGCCTTTAAAGGAGTGCCCTTTGCCGTGCTGATGTTGCTACATGCCTTACTTCTTGCCTCATACTGCGATTTTTTCTAAGCTCTATACTAAACATTAAATCTGTTACGAAAAAAGAACTAAATAACTTCTCGCTGCAACTGATGCCTTCTTAACTTTTCAATTTCACTAGCATTCATATTTTCAAAGCTTTCTCGATATCTCCCCTTTGGTTTCCCTGGTAAATAATACTGTCATGTTAATACCTGTTCTCTACTCTTTGCTGTGATAAGTTTCTCTGCTGCTTGTGTGAATTTGCACTCTGTCCTCATTCATATATTATCATCTTATTTGTTGTCTCCTCCTATCTTGCTACAGGTGTGACTCGCGTTGTTCATCCTCTATTGACGCTTGTCTCTGCTTCTGGCGTTGTCTGTCTCTTTCTCGGATTTCCTTACTCTGCTCTTCCCTTAGCATCATTATCGAGCGAGCAGCATCCAGTTTTTGATGAATGCTGCTTATAAGCACAAAATTAGGTACCTTCACTTTTTCGAGATACCTAAGTATAAGATAGGTATCACGAATGAGTTTTTAGAAAGAGAAAATCTTTTTTGAAGCATTCATTTTATCTTTAATTGAAAGAAAAAAGATTAAATTTACTATCTCTAGCAAACATAATACTCTGGTGTATTTTAAGTAGAACTTATAATGATATGAATCAATTTTATATGGTCGTTTGTAAAATCTGGCATTTTTGACATATCGACAGATTTGTAAATTAATTTTTAGTTTTAAAAATGTTGAAAAAGAATAAAGCAAAAATTGTGAATACACGGTGATGAAAACCATTGACAATAATGAAAAGGAAAAAACTAATTAAAAATGCAAATGAAATAAAGTCTAAAAATAATGAAATTAAACATTAGGTTTAAAATTAAATTCAAGGATTGAAAACAAATCAAGCAAAATTAATAAAAAACGAAAAATTAAATTAAAAAATAAAAAAAAGATTATTTTATGAAATAGGAGTGAAATATAAAAATAATCTGAATGCAAATTAAGAAATAAGAATTTCAATGAGAAATTTAATAAGAAAAGTAAGTAAATATAATTATAATTTATGAGTATAAATTATTTTTTCTAATTATTTTTTATTAGTGCTAAGTGAATGCATCATGATTGACTGGATATTAAACACGGCTCGTTGGTTTGATAATCTGCACGGATAAATTTTACGATTACTTATGACTTGTATATAATAAATTTCGAAAAGAAAAACGTTTTGAATGTACATATATATATATATATATATATATATATATATATATATATATATATATATATACATATAAACGTTTTGATGTATATATATATATATATATATATATATATATATATACATTCAAAACGTTTTTTTCTTTCGAAATTTATTATAGCCTCCATTTTTGAAACATGGTTAGAACTGTGTAGCGAAAAACCCATATTTTAAATCAATTAATTTATAATATATATATATATATATATATATATATATATATATATATATATATATATATATATATATATATATATATATATATATATATATATATATATATATATATATATTATATGCCCCAGTCGACAAACGGGTTATAGGGCGACCATATGCCGACTAGGAGATATATACACTCTCACACCTGTGGAGAGAGAGTGGACAATTGGTAAACAAAAAAAGTATTTTTAAGACTACTGTTCCATTGGGATAATCGAACAGTAATCTTTCCCAGGTCCGCTTCGTTTTCAACACAAATACTGATCCACAATACAAGGAGGAACTATAAGGCTTAGCGATTTGATACAATAATTTTAATATATACAAATATGCATATATCAAAATATAAAAGAACAGATATGTATAAGTTAAACTATCTGACGACCAGATCTCGAACTTATTTGGGATATCAAATTCGCCGAATACCAAATGGATTCAACTGCACCCGAACATATAAAGTACAAGTATGAATTACTATGAATTGAATGCAGAAGCCAACGCACATACATAAAAGAGATGGGATAGGAATTATAATTATTGTTTTACATGTGGAAAGGTGTTTGCGAAAAGAAAAATAATATTCATGTGTGTGTGTATATATCTTTTATACTACGGGACTAAAATGTGATTACATATCTTTTGTATTCAGTTCTCTCTTTTTTTTCTTTCTATATATATATATATATATATATATATATATATATATCAATGCCCTTTCTTTTCTTTTCTCGGCACAAACACCATTTCGTACACTGCCAGTCTGTAATAGAGGTATACACTTTCTTTCTCTCTTGTTTCGTCTTTTTCTTTCCTTCCTTTTCTTCTGTAGACGGCTCGACTTGCAACAGGGATGTACACTTTCTTCTTCTTCTGAAAACAGCTCGACTTGCAACAGGGATGTAAACTTTCCTCTTCTTTTTACAAGTTAGCTTATAACGGAGGTATACGCGCAGGTTGAATCATCAACATATATCTTTTCTAATACGTCTTCAAATTGGGATTCTCGAACACGTTTTTTCCTTACATTCCGTGTCCGGAGTTGCCTGGATAGAACTGTATAAGTCATCACTATCGAATACATCTTATCTTTCCGTTCGTGAACCACTAGCGTCTCGGCTTCGGTCTTGCTTTTTCAAAGTCCAGATAACAGCTGATCCTCGAGTGAATCTTTGACTGTCACGTGTCTTAGTTTTTGGCGCGAACTCCTACTTACTTCATCTCCTGTCTAGCTTCTGTCAAGACATTTTCCGTTACGGGTAATTGGGTCAGTCGACCTTTCGACCTGCCTTCTCAAAATGTCATAAGACTTCACGTAATCTTTATTTTTGTTGCTAGGCGGAAATTAACCTTCATATGCGCGTCTAGGCTATCTGCTTTTAATGTCCGTCACAATATATATATATATATATATATATATATATATATATATATATATATATATATGAGTTAGGGAGATGACAGAGTGACATCCAGAAACATACAGAGGGAGCCTTTAACTGAGATATGATTGCTGATTGTGTATGCAGATAATTTTTGGAGTTTTGCAATATTCCAAATGTAAGCAGTTTCGGTTTTAAATATTCGCAATTCAATTAACAATCTGCAGCAATGTCTGCTTTTTACTATTAAATTTTGCTAATTCTAAGCGAACGCATTATTCATCATTAGAGACTCGTCTCTAGGTTGTACAGCAAGATCATTAATCTTAGGTATTTTCCTCCACATTTGAACATGTCTATCTGCCCGAATAACCAGATAAGTTCTACATAAAACCAAAAGACACAGTGCCAGTCCCCACGATTCAATAGTGAAATTTATCCCATGACCATTCAGGATCCAGCTGAGACTGTTTCTATAGATACCGCTTCTTTACTATCTATCAATTACCATGTATATTAGGAAAAATTCCGAAGTGGTTCTCCGTTTATTATACAACGATTCATATTACAGATTATCATTCTCAACTGAAAATCTGCCAAACAAGTTGAGACAGCCCGGTCTACCCTACTATTTATATCATAAATGTGTGGGAGGAAATATATGGCCCTATCTTGTCAAAGGAGGTTAGTGTTATAGCATAAATTGGTTCATTTCATTGTTTCTATACTAACGCAATCGATACGGTTCTATCGTAAAGAAAGATAAACAAAATATTTTGTATATAGTTGTTTCGCAAAAATCTTTGTAATTCATTTCATTCAATTGGAAAGAAATTTAATACTCAATAATAAAAAACTTATTTAAGACAGGCCTTCTATCGTGAACAAACAACGATGGATAGTTTATATATTTCTTATCGTAGTATGACCTCAAGCACAATACCGTCACCTATATGGAAATCTTAGACACTGTGGACAGACTCTATACATAGAGAGTGACTTTAGCAATATTCTACTCGCTCTCTCTTCCCCCCCCCTCTCTTCTTATATATATATATATATATATATATATATATATATATATATATATATATATATATATATATATATATATATATATATATATATATATATATATATATATCGTATGGTACCAGGTCACATGATTACATGACAAACAGTTTCATAACTATAATATATTTTTCCTTCCTGGGTTGAATATACAATATGGGAACCAGTAATAAGGTGTGCTAGAGAAAAACAATGATTAACAAAAAAATTGCAATGTAAGCTCTGATAAATAATTCAATGATAATAACAGAAAAATTTACAATATGAGCATTGTTAAAAACAGTTACCGAATCATTAGGTTTATAAGTCCCAAAATTTCAGCACAGATGTTGTCAAGAGTACATGGCTTAGTAGATAAAGTCATTAGTTAGAGC
>CAHIKZ030001995.1:275000-354461 GCA_903632075.3 Acanthosepion pharaonis
CTTGGACCTGATGTAAAGCGACTGCAACACCTTAAGATGGAATAATGAGTGCGAACTGGCTAAAACGGAAAACCAGTTCACACTGAAATCCATCGCACAAGTGGGATTCTTTATAAAATGATCCGCAACCGAAAACCCATACGTGTTACGAATTGTATCGCCTAAAGAAAAAATTTTGTTCAGTATTATAGCAGATACGTGTTGTTTAATTCTAACGTCCAACCGCTTGTCGTTTTACCTATGTAATCGCATCCACAACTGCATTTGAAATGGTAAATAACTGAATTAATATGGTGTGGGGGGTAGAACATCTTTACACATAGATGAAAGTACGGAATTAGTTTGAAAGACAACACGAACGTTCGCTGCAAAATAACACTCACGTGAACTACATGAAATACGCTTGGCGAAGGATTCACTAATCGAAGATAGACTGGGCATTTATCCACTGAAGCGGGTTTGATTTTGTTGAACCTGGCAGTCTCATCTGGAATAACCGATTGGACAATGTTCAACGGATAACCATTGTTCACAAAGATCTCAGTTAAACAACTGATTTCATGTTTTAAGGTGTCACCCGAACAAATCATTAACGCCCTATGTGTCAGGGTCCTAATCAAATTTATCTTTTGTCGTTTAGGACAAAAGGAGTCCCATCGAGTATATAGTCCTGTAAAAGTAGACTTCCTGTACACAGAGGTAATGAACGAGGAAGGAGATCTTTGAACTAGAACATCTAAGAAGGGCAATGAACCACTGACCTCCTTATCTACTGTAAATTTAAGGGCAGGATGAACACCATTGAGTAGGGAAAAAATTGATCCACAAAAGTGTCATCCACATACCGAAAGTAAACCTTGGGTCGGGCAGGACTTAACAACAGGCTTTCCTCATAAAAACCCATCGCTACACCATCGATCTGACGATACATGGTATTGTCGAAACTGAAATCGACAAACATGGTGGCAAATTTCATGAGTTCAACGAACACTTCTTCAGGTATATTCGGAGGAGTCAAATCACTAAGATATAACATATCGCTGCAAATATCAATAGTCTCCGATAATGGAACACAAGTGAAGAGGCTACAGATGTCAAAGGAACACATAAATCCATCAGTGGCATCACAATTCCGAATGAATTTGGAAAAAGAAAATGAATCTTTAATACAAAAGGAACTGTAATGCTGCAACACTGGTTGCAACAATATAGCAAGCCACTTTGCGACTTTATGCTGTGAAGACCCAATCATCGATAAAATGGGTCTCAACGGGACACCCTTCTTATGAATCTTGGGTAATCCATAAAGACGGGGACGAATAGAGACAATCCATCTCAATTGCTACGCCATTTCAGAAGAAAGGACACTACTTTTTATCCATTTGACAAGACGTTTCTGAAATCGAATTTCAGAAGTCAGAGTAGAATCATGGCTGTCAATGGAACCAAGACGTTGAAACTTAGAAGGGTCATTCAATATACTTAACATTTTGTTAATGTAGTCATGACGGTCCATGAGGACGACACCCGATCCCTTATCCGGTTTCGTAATAACCAAAGAATGGTTATTCTTAAGGGATCTAATAATCTTATGGTGTTCACTTTTCCATTTCGATTCGGAGAAAGAAATAGGAGAACTAGCATAAGTATGAGCCAAATCATTCAATTTAGCTCGAAAGTCACTGGATTTGTCATCAGACACCGGTTGAAGCTTCGAGAGTTGAGCATAAAATACTTCAAATTCAGAAAAAAATATTCTCCCTATTAATAGAAGTAAAAGGAATGCTAAATTCTAGGCCATGGGCCAAGATAGCAAGCTCAATCTCTGAAGGAGAATAAGAAGACAAATTAACTACATTTTTTGTATCATTTGGTTCAACCATACAGCCAAATCTCTTGGAGATGAGATGTTTTAACTTATTCTGAAAACTGCTAGCTATCTTAGAACGACAATGTGCAGAAATCAAACCAATATAACGGGCAAAGCGGATCCTATCAAAATATAATAAATAATTACCTGCCTCACGCCATAACAGATGATATCTTCTTTGTAGGCCCAAATCCTGGTTAGAAAATTGTAAGAGAAAATCCTTAATAAAGGCTCTCTCTATACTCCAACCAGACAAAAACTTAGCCCGACTTATCCGAAAGGAAATAAAAGACGGGCAAACCTGATGCTGAAGACAAGAATGTAAAAAAGTTGTCTTGAACTTCAATGTTTCAATTTTAGACCTAATCTGTAACATTTTATTCAATTTTGTAATTGACTCAGAGGAGTACCTTCTCTTAAAATATTTAAATATGTTTGAAACGGTACAAAAGCGTATTAAGGCATTCAAAACAAGAAATTATATATTGTAGGCCATTAACACATTAAAGTTTTAAATTTATCATGGCCTACAATATAAAATGTCTTGTTTTGAATGCCTTAATACGCTTTTGTACCGTTTCAAACATATATATATATATATATATATATATATATATATATATTCAGATATAGTTTTAGAGGATTTATTTGAGATGAAACATTCAGGGCATATTTGTTGGTAGATTTTCTATAATTCTTAAAGTTAAGTTCGTTATTGTTATTATGTAAGATGCTATCTAGGGAGAGAAGAATGTGGTTGGTTTAATTTACACACAATTGTGTGCATGTGAGCGCGTGAGTCTGTACATGACTACGGATTTAATTATTCTTTGTGCTAAAGTTTGTTTAGAATTTCTCAAGACATACATACACATACACTCGCACACACACACATATATATATATATATATACACACACACACACATATATATATATATATACACACACACACACGTACGCCCACACACACACATATATATATATATATATATATATATATATATATATATATGTGTGTGTGTGTGTGTGTGTGTGTGTGTGTTAAATAAATGCAGATCTTATTTATTCACGCTATGTATTCAATAGTGTGTTTTCGAACACAGATAACTGAAAGTAGAATTTTTGTTTAGCTATAATCTTTATCGAAAAAAGTATTTGCTATATTCACGGATAGTAAAGCGATGAAAATACCTTGCGTCTCAACGGTTAAGTTCATGTATGTAGGACACAAAAAAATATCACATTTGCAAAAGCTGACTCAAAAACTGTCAAAAAACTGAGTACTTTTAAAATTGCGACCTCCAACGCCAATGCATTCAAGGTTGACAAAATAGGATCATAGAACCACAATGTCTTCCGTAATTATTTAATCAATACTGTCTTTTTTAAGTTTATAGCCCTTCTATTAGATCTCTTTTTGAAAACAACAAGTTTTACAAACCTACAAAATACTAAATTCCGTCGAAATAATATCAATTAAATTTATCGCAATGCTGAGCATAAGATGTAAAATGATATTGTATTTCTTAAATATATAAAAAATCTGAAATAAAAACAATATATTGTTCTGTTGCGAATATTTTCATTATCGTCTTTAAAATGTAATTAAAAAAATTCTTACAGTTTTGATTTATTAAAAAATGGTATAAAGGAAATTTGACATAACTTTAGTCATCAAAGTAATCCTCATCGCCATCCATAAATTATTGCCAACTTGCAATCTGCAGCGTTGATTGAGATATCAGTTACCTTGGATGAAAGAAGTTTGTGAGTGCCTGTCTCAGGTGTTTCTCAAGGGTTTCTCACGAAGGTGTTTGTCCAGGGAATGGAAGAAATGAGAATGAGTTGGCGCAAGGTCTGTGGAGTAAGTTGGAAAATATGGCGTCTACCAGCCTAATTGCTTTATGATATTTCTGGTCACTCGAGCCGAATGAGGCCAGGAAATGACATGGAGAACATTGCGCTCCGGTGATTAAAAAATGCTGGTTCCTTCTATCTAAGTGCATGTTGCACACATTTCAAATGCTGCGAGTATATTTTTGCAGTGATGGTTTGCCCATCATTATCAAGCGTTGTTGTATAGGTGGTATTTTTATGCGAGGGACATGTTTCTTCATTGTGACCCAATGTTTGTCACACCTGATTGTGCCATTAAAGAACC
Organism: Acanthosepion pharaonis; assembly: GCA_903632075.3. Taxonomy (NCBI): domain Eukaryota; kingdom Metazoa; phylum Mollusca; class Cephalopoda; order Sepiida; family Sepiidae; genus Acanthosepion; species Acanthosepion pharaonis. The sequence continues at coordinate 279,033 of CAHIKZ030001995.1, forward strand.
ACATTTTGTTTCTACTGAATACTCAATCATATATAGGTGATTTGCCGTGTCGAGAAATGAATTAGAATCTGGCTATCATTGTTAATTATTGGCTACCGACAGTACACACTGGCTTAACTTGTATGCCTTCCCTATAGTTGTAGGTGAAAACTGAGTGTTTCATCTAAAACCTAGAGGAGTTCTGCAATGTACGCACAGATTTGGCTGTTGCCGTCATAGTAAAACGTATTCCGGGCCTCCTCATCCAGGACTTGTGGCTGACCAATGCGGTGTCATCTGAAAGTACAGAGCTCTCAATCCAATCTTCTGGAAACAATGCCTGGCGGTGCGTTAACTAATAGTATTATATAAAATTGCTTCATGTATTACGTGAGTTAACGCGGTTTCGGACAATCCAATTTAAAATCATAAAACAGCGAACTCCTTCGAAATCAGTTTCCTCGACGATATTCGAGCTACGACTGTTATGTGTGATCAACGCGCCTGTATTGGTCAAGCGCAATGCTGCTCTAAACAAACCCCACTCCTTTCCTGCATGTGACACAGTCATTGGCATATCTGTAAACACTACTCCCCGCACGACATACAAAAGCAAGAACTTTTTGTTACGTTATAAAATTTAAAAAAAATGGTTTCTGGAAAGCGAGTCGCCGAAAAAATTGAATTTAAATTCATTGATCGTGAAACATTTTCCAGAATGATTTCTTTCCCACTAGGATACACCTTGCTACGAATGTCATTCTTCCTTTTCCTCTTCCTGTTCTTAGTCTTTATCCTCCTCTTCCTATTCTTCTTCTTCTTCTTCTTCTTCTATCGTGCCGAAAATCGCTATCTCTTTGCAGATTGTAGCAATCAGCTTGTCAACTTTTCATCTCTTCAGCTTTTCCTTAAAATTTAAAACTGTTAACGTTTCGTCCATGTTATCCTTTGCGTCATTCTGTAGAAAAAGTTTTCTCTTAATCTGTGTAGATATTGTATGGCATTCATTACGATGTAACAGTTCAGTTGCCATTTATGTCACCAACGAAATTGTTCAGCTTCGTTGCATTTTATTAGATATAAAAATGCATCTTCTGCTATTTATGTTCAGCTTTCGGACTCAATTAATTCCCTTGCCAGATATTTAAACGCTCTTATGCTACAATTTTTATAAGAGACTATGAAAACGATCAGTCCTTACCAGGTCCTAGAATAAAATAATGATAGATTTTTCATTTTTACAAGAGACCTATATAGAATATATTTTTCACTAATATATTTTACAAATAATATATAGAATTTACATAGTTACCTTCGGCAAAACAAATGCTCATACAAACGTACTGTATTTGTTGCTAGATAAGAAATGACGTAAAACTTTTTTAGGTTGAACATGCTTTATTTTGCAAGCAGGAGGTCTGATTTACGTCTGAATTAGGCAGAAATATATATATATATATATATATATATATATATATATATATATATATATATATATTGGGATGAAATTCGAATCTAAAATGAGTTTCATCTCAAAGTCTCTTTCTAAACCGAACCGAAATATCTCATCGTGGGATATTCTCTCAGATGTTGGCAAATACGTCATGACGAATAGTTCAACTCAGAATGTAATTACAAAGGGATGATATTGATTTTAAAGCATTAAAACAAAATTCTATGCAATTTGCTTTTTTTTTTCAGATAATTCAATTAATTATTTTTTGTATTATTTCAACATGGCGTTTTGAAAGTGAATATCTTATGAAATTTCATTCCAAACAGAAATGTCCAGTAAATGACTTTTCGATCTTATAAGAATATAAGAATTCCTTACATTCATAGCAGCAAGAGACTTGGTCATATGGTATCTCTGCGTCTTTGTAACGTAAAAGAATTCGTGCATTCCCTTCTTGATTATCATTAAAATTCTGGTAAGATTTATTCCAATCTATTCCAGAAGTATTAAATAATCTTTTCAGATTATCTTAATATAGTAAATATAGGTTCAATGACTACCAACTGGAAAGCATTGAATAGTGCTAACTGTGATGTTTGATACATAAACACTATTAACTTCTCTTCTAGGTTGATTAAATCTTAGAAGTTTTCAGGATCAAGAGTTCCTCAGTCATTCTATCATAGCTTATCTTTAAAAGTTTTCAAGTAAATGGAGCATTGTAGATTTTCTTGATTGGATCAGATTAATTTTATCTTTCCAGTATTCATAGCATTCATACCGTTTCAAAAGTCTTATAAGGAAAAGGCTTAATCACTGCTCATGACTCTTTCCCCCACATGCAATATTACAAGACTAGAGATATTTTAACATTATTATAAAGGCAAATGTTAATATGTACTCCTCGCGTTATGTCCAACAGTTCCGACATTTGCAGCAAGAACAAACCATTCTGTGCTAATTCCACGGAGATGAATAGAATTCATATCGTACACGTTCCAATGTAAAACAGTTCCGCAAAGAGAGTTCCCTTCCCATCAGAACTGCCCAATTGAGAAACAGTCTCCTGCAATGGTACTTCCATGAATACCGCATTTTAAGCACTTCACGTTAATGGTTAAGTGTTTTCCACATGATCGTCAATTCCTACATCTTTCCTTTCATTTATAACGCGTTCTTTATTCCTAATTAGCTTTTTATCTCCACGCTCTTGCATGAGTGGCTCTTATTTCTAGTATTGCATTATCTTAACTATTAGAAAATTATTTTTTCGGAATGTGTTCATACAAATCTTCTATCACAAAAATGAAAGTGCTATATTATAAAAAAGATATTGAATGGAAATTAAAAAATAATTTCTTTCATATTAAACAAAGAAACTCTTGACGGAAAGCATTTACATCCCTCATGTATAGAAAAATATTATTTTTTTCTTTGTGCTATATTAAGAAAATACATTTTTCTTTATTGTTTTTATTGAATGATTAACAAATTATATGTTTGAAATGATATAAAAAAAAGATTGGCTAATTAGAATTACACAAGAAATAAAAAAAGTGTTCGGCAATAAATCGAATGGTAATATTAGTCGTGAAGTACAAAAAAAAAACACAAAAATGACCAATTAAATTGTGTCAAATTCTCCATACATATTGATATATTTATTACTATTATTTGGATTATGAATAACTGCTTGCTTTTTCTACTGTTTTGACAACTCCGAGAATCAGTAAACTCCATAAACGAATGAAAGGTGTATTTTTATAAGACTTAATTTATGAAATGTTCTTAATATCAACGAAAGAAAATAAAATAAGTCGTTGATTATATAACAATGTTATCAATTTCTATGCATATGTTTTTTTTTTAATATGCTGAAGAATTTTTACCATGCTAAAGAAAGTATCTCCATTTCGATGTGACATTAGGTTCAACTTTTTCCACATTTCAAGAATCGCGGGTTTCTTGTCTAAAATATGCAATTCATGAAATCTGCGTTAGGTCTGTATTAAATTTTGTACTCGCTGCTACGGAAATTTGTAAAAAACAAAATGAGAAAAAAATGCATTTAATAAAATGAGTCTGCCATTTGGTGATTCATCTGTCTGGTATTGTCCAATAAGCAGATGCTTATTGCATTTGTTAATAGCAATTTAACATAAATAATTAAATGGAGAAGAAACAAAACAAAATCGACGCATAAATTCTTTAGCAATATAAGTTTCCAGTTAAAAATAAACAGGAACGTTGTTAATGTCAAGAATGAACCAATAAGTCAAATACTGTTTGAAAGTTCTATTTTCTTTTACCAACCTCATTCCACCCTATTCCAAAAGAGTTTGTGGCCATGATTATATATATATATATATATATATATATATATATATATATATATGTGTGTGTGTGTATATGTATATATATATATATATATATATATATATATATATATATATATATATATATACACACACACACACACACACACATATATATATATATATATATATATATATATATATATATATATATATATATATATATATATATATATGCATGCATATATGTGCGAGATTGGAGCACATTTGTCTTTAAACGAATATGCTTAATGAAATATAAATTAATAGTATATAATTACTTTTTACTTGACGAAGAAAGCGGTATTTAAAATTTTTGTATATGTGGCCAACATCTTTTGAATTTATAAATAAAGTCTGAGATAGTACCAACTGGTCTCCCCAGCTGAAACCAGATAGATCGAGCTATCTTGTTTGTTTCGCCGACTTTTCCGAGGTTACTGGTAAAAAAAAAACATATAATAACACCATGCATTAGATAACAGTAATATTACAATAGATTGTACAAACATATATCAGACATGAGCATAGAACTGACAATTAAGATATTGTCTTTGAAACGACAGCATTTGGTATTATCCTCGCTAGAAGAAATCGAGTTATCGGAAACATATATAGAAAAATCTGTCGATTATTAAATAGCGTTCTCCCATTATGTTACTTACTAAAATCAAAGGTGATGAAGAGTGAGATAATTATCTATCTTTTGCCAGAGAACAAAGAGAATTACTGGATTTGAAGGCTATGCAGCAATTGGCAACGTTTACAATGATTGCATCACGCTACTGGAATCATTAAAGCTCAAAGAACGAACTAAAAATCGGAGGATGAAATAATGCGTTCAAACTGCAACATTATGGCTATGGCCAAAATATTAAGGAGGTTATGATTGATTTTGAAGGAAGACTAACTGAACTCATGCTCACAAATATCAATTAAATTACATATTTTGCACCGTTCCAATTCCGCTTTTACTTTCTTTATGAATATCAAGTCTCGACGATTAGACATGTAGAGTAATTATGAGGTTCAGGAAAATATTCTCTGAGGGTGCACGGATTAACAGACATCGGAAAAAAAGCAGACGTACAGAACAGTTAGAACAATGTTATAAAAACAGGAAAAACGATAACAGGCATATTTTATCCCAGAAATTCAAAGAAAAATGAAATCCATTCAATAACAGTGACAAACAGGCTGAATTCCTTAGTCAATTTATTGTCATAATTCTATTTGTACCTCGGTGTAATATTCACAAATTCTTGCATTATTATCTCGTTACGGCAGATGTTTCCCATCATTCCCTCTTGCATATTATGTGTTATTTTTGCTGTTTTTTTTAACTACATAGCCTATGTTTCACTATGATTTTTTCTTTTTCCGTTTCTGTAAAACGAAATATATAATTCCACACACTGTGAATTTCATCGGAAAATACTAAAATGTTCAATAAGATTACCACACTGTCTCCATCGTAACACGAAAATTTAATCAATTTTTCATTTCTTTTCTGTTCTATTCTTTTTACTGGTGCCAGTAGCTCACACTTTATATTTTACATGTTCATCAATGTCAAATATAGTATTTTCTTTCTTTGAGTAGTTTCTTATTACACAATCAAACAAAATTTTCCATTGAGGAAAAAGACTTTATCATTTACCTACGTTTTTGCTAGGATAATATTTTTCTCATCTGGTTTATAGAAAACTCAAAGGAAAAATATTTTTGAATGAATACATTTGATGTTGCAAAAAAGAAATCCACAGCATTTTACATTTATGGTTTTGGTATTTTCTGCAGCTTTTTCTGAATATAAAAACATATAACGTAACTCTTTCTGTAGAATAATTGCATACACTCTGACAGAACTAACCGACCATGAAACTAAATGAAAAATATATATTTGCACACTGATAAAATTTAGAATAAAATACCTTTACATTTTAAATAACTCAGATTCCTGATTCATACATGTTTTTCGCAGATACTGATTCTTACCTAGCCTACTGAAATGGCATTAGTCGGAAGAATATTCCGCCAATAAAATGTACTTAAATTTATATATGTGTTATCTGTATTTACATTTAAGTAGTTAGATTTAGTGATTTAGAAAATTAATTAGGAATACAAACGTTTTTGTTTTATACCGGGAATATTTCGTAAAGGAACCTACATTAGAATTATTTAATTCTATAGTGGAAAAACAAAATCTGTGCCGATATTTAACGTGCAATTATGTTAGATGCTAAATGCATTCATAATGCTGCTACTACTACTACTACTACTACTACTACTACGACTACTACTAATAATAATAATACAACGACGACGAATACTACTACTAATACTACAAATAATAATAATAGTAATCTTTGTCCCAAATGCTAGCGAACTGGAACAAGATGAAGCCAAAAAGTACCTAGGCATTAGCGAAGGAGATGGTGTACAACATAAAAAAATGGAGAGGTTATGAAAGGAGTACAACTGGTGTGTGCGTCTGGTAATAAATACCGGGCTGAATTTTAAAAAAAAAGAATATTAGACGTAAAAACCTTGGCTGTCCCTGTGGTTTATTACAGCTTTCACATACTTAACTGGACCATAGCTGACATTAAGCGAATGGACGCCAAAACGAGAAAACTTCTCAGTTGCTACCGCATGAATCATTCCAAAGATGATGTTGATCGTGTCTATGTGCCCAGATCCGGAGGAGGCAGAGAATTAGTTTAACTAAAACACTCCTACAAAACTACAAAAATTGGCCTTCAAAGATACCTGGAAAACGCAGCAGACTGGATGATGAAATGTGTCAAAGAAAATGAAAATAGTAAGCGTCTTTATTCCGTAATAAAGGAAGACAATTTCATTTTTATTAAATAAAATACACGTAAAAAATTTTACACAGACAGAAGCATGCAAAATTAAGAAAAAGAAAATAAATGCAAATGCAAGACCAGATTCAGAAACAATGGCAAGATAAATATTATTCTATTCAATATTCATCCTGTAAAAAAAAAGCTGATGTAGACCCATCAGTGGTAAAATTCTTTAAATAGTGCAATGGTTAAAGCTGAAAATCGAGTTTTATTTGCTAAATGAACCAATGGTTATTAAATGAAATTAACAAAAAAATACAAAATATTTTATTAAATAAAATGCAGATTCCTTAAATAAATACCAACATACAATTGATCATCTTGAATCAGATCGAAAAAGGTATTGGCAACCACTGAATATAAAACCCGGCATGAAAAGAATGGTCCGATATCTGAATTGGATTATCTGCAAGTTCTAAGGAAAGGAAATTAATTTCAAAAGGTTTCATGAACATCCCAAAGTTTTGATTTATGAAGAGGGCCTTCAAACAATTTTATAGGGACTATTCGAATACACACAAACAGAACAATCAAAATTTAAGGTCTTGACATTTTTATTAGAATAAAAAACAAAAATGTGCCTTTTATTGATATGGCAATTTAAAGAGTCCAATGTTATAATTTGAAGATTCTCAAAAAAGCTATCAAAATACATTGGGCCTTTAAAATTTTGAACAATTATGGCACATAGGGACAACAACAACTCTGTTTTAGTTGAAGCCCTCGGATTGTTTAGAGAAAGATTCTAACAAACTCATTAAAAGAATTTCTAGAAACACATGCTTTAAAGCAATACAAGAAAATTGTTCTCACGAGTAAAGCGCACACTTTAAGAAGCGCTATATTTATGTAAAATATGCATCTTTCTTTCTTTTTTTTGTTTAGTTGGTCAGTGGAAAATATCATGATGCCATTTCTAAACTCAGGAATATAGGCAGGTTGGTAATAAAAGATACAAAATATATATATATATATTAATAATAATGATGAGAAATAAATAACAAATAATAATAATAATAATAATTTATTAATATTTTAAGATCCCATATCTCTGTCGTTGCAAATATGTGTACATGTTTAATAAATTTGTCTCTCTCTGAGGAAATGTATATATATATATATATATATATATATATATATATATATATATAAATATATATATATATATAAATATATACATGTGTATGTATAGGCATTTGAGGGATCATATTGTATTTATTTCTTCTTTTTTTCATGGCTACAGGTGTAATTTTTTACAATGTCCAAAAAAAATTTGACTATCATGTCTTTGAGTGGGAAAATTTAAAATATATCTATTTAGTAGCTAGTAGGCTGAGAGATTGATGAAGAAATGGAAAATAACATTTACTGCTTTGTTTCTAGACCCCTTTGTTTAATGAATTCTTTGATATATATACCAGTTAGTGAATTGTAGTATAAGTTTCAAAACCGGATAAAATTTGATAAGTATCTGTTTTTTAACGACGGAAAACTGAACATATAAAAGAAAAATGACAAAAACCATGCTCCAATGAAGTTGATAAGAAATGGTAAATTAAGCATTTTTGAATGATACTTTTCGTGTATTGTGATATGAAAATAAATTCTTTTTGACTTGTAGTTAATTCCTTTTTTTAACTGTTCCTTTTCTTTTGGATTTTTTTAAAATAATAACTTATTATTTCATTTTTTCCGTGGGATTTGACCTGAAAGCGAAAATCCGTATTTTTTAATTTTTTTTTTACGTTTAATCCGAATGGAATATGAATTGATTTAATTTTTTTGAACTAATAAATTTTAAATAATCTCTCTAAATTTAAATATAAATCGATATATATATATAAACTAATTATATATATATATATATATATATATAATTTACTTTGTTTATGTATCCGCATTGACAGGACAAATATTGTATTTTTATTTTTTAAGTCTATATACTAAAATCATTTATCCCCAATTAAATGGTCATTCTCGGACTTAGCAACAAAGATTAAAAACTTTACAATCTACCCACTGAATACCATCAAGTAATTTTCATTATTTGGATTAAAGCTCTAAAATCTTCTTTAGATGTTTGTTAAAGCTTTTTTTGAATTTTAAGTACCCTTAAGCGGTCAAGGCTAAAACGCATCGATTACCACACCCGAAAGTTTTGGTGCAAAACGGATTATTGCCAACATAGACCGTTGACTAAATTTTAAATCCAATAATAATAAAAAGTAAATAATTAGAAATATAATTTCAGGCTTCTATGTACAAGTCATAAAACATCCTTGAAACAAAATACACGAAAGAGTGAAGCAAAGAACACCACCAATCAAACATACCAAATATGGATAAAAGTGGTATGGGAAATGATATAAGACTAGTTACAGAAATCTAAACATACACAAAATGGGATTCCGTAGAGACATCATGCGAAACAAAAGACTCTCAAAGGCAGAAAAAGATAAGATAAAATTAGATATAAGAAAAATATCCAGACCCATCAATCAAACTCTATTGGGACGAATGTAAAATAAGGAATGCAACAGAGGATGAGGTGGACGCTAAATCGAAATGAAATACGAAAAATCTCCCAGGAAATGAAACCACCTAAAGACTCTACCTCTTAAACACAACCATTAAAAGTCCTCCAGAAAAAATACCTGGACTTACAGAGAAATAGTGACAATTTAAATGAATTTTTTGAAAACAACGAAACTTTGAGTCCATTCAACCGAAGTGAAAAATGACGTCATAAATTTATAAAAGAAACCATATAAAATATTTACATATTACTAAATTGTCAAAATGAGACCAGCTCAATGAAAATCCATATGACGAATTCAACAAATAAAAAATTCAACCAAATAATATTCATAGAAATAAAACAAATCAAATGTGAAATTTCTATATTAAAAGATGAGCTAATGACATTTAGAACCCTAATAAAAATAATACACCTAAATGCAAAAAATCAAACGGAAATATAACATTAAAATTTTAATTGATATTCCATCAATCAAAGAAAATGCTGAACGAGAATTTGTGGTTAAAGACACAGAAAAAGACGATACGAAAAAACGTTATAGGTATATCGCCAAAAATAAAATATATAAAAGAACAGATCTTAAGAAATTTTACAGAGAAATTGGAAAAGCACCTATACATTGTCGAAAGGCCAGCATCGATTGATAATATACAGACATTTTGGGAAAATATTTGGAGCATACCAAAGAAATATAACCCAAATGCAGAATGGATAATCGTGAAGAAGAACGACTGCTGGATAAATAATCTGCAAGAATGGGAAAATATATCCACAGATGATATTAGGCAAAGCTCTAATAAAATCAAAAAATAAAAAAAAATGGAAATCCCCAGGAAATGACAAGTTGCCCAATTAATGGTTGTATCATAATCTCATCTACCCATGAAATTCTTGCAAAAAAATTATAAACGTTTGTAAATAATCCCAATAAAATCCCAGAATAATAATAAAATGTATTTAACAACCTCATAATAAAAACAAATGAAAATAAGAAGATCAAAAAAATTATAGAATAATAATATGTCTCTCCACAACGTATAAATCAATAACGTCTGTACTGACGAACCGTAATAATTAATTTTTCTCGAAAAAATAGCATTCTCCCGCTGGAACAGAAGGGATGCAGAAGAGGTTCATAAATTGCAAAGATCAACTATTGATAAATAAAATGATCCTGGAAAATTGCAGGAGACGAAATAAAATAAAAGTGCAGCATGGATTGATTATTTAAAAAGCCTTTGATAGTGTTCCATATTATTGGATCCTTAATACTTTGAAATGTACAAAGTCTCTCCCCTGTGGTATTAAATTTCCTTAAGCACACAGCATGGGAATGTGGAACACCAAACTATACCTTAGTCACAATGGAGGCACTGCCATATCCAACCGTCTGAATATCCGACGTGGAATCTTTCAAGGAGACTCTCTGTCACCCCTTCTGTTTTGTTTATCCTTAATCCCTCTTACCCATGAACTAAACAAAAGTAGCTATGGTTAAAAATAAATAAGAAAATATTCAATCACCTACTCTACATGGATGATCTCAAACTCTTTGCCAAAGACGACAATGAGTTGAAAGGCCTCCTCAATATTGTAAAATGGTTTCAGTGACGACATAGGTATGGACTTCGGACTAGATAAATGTGCAAAAGTAACTTTCAAGAAAGGTAGAATTACAGAAACACCCTTAATAGATTTAGATTTTGTCACAAAGTTTAGGGAACTGGAGCATGATGAAACTTATCAATACCTAGGAATTAGAGAAGGAGATGTCATACAACACCCCCAAATGAAGGAAAAAATAAGAAAAGAGTACTACAGGCGTGTACATATGGTACTAAATAATGAGCTAAAAAAAAAAAAACAGAATATCAGCCATAAACACATTGGCTGTCCCTGTGGTGCAATACAGCTTTAATGTCCTTAACTGGACCATAGCTGAAATTAAGCGAATGGACGCCAAAACGAGAAAGCTTCTCACTTGCTATCGCATGCATCATCCCAAAGCTGATGTTGATCGTCTGTATGTGCCCAGATCCGAAGGAGGCAGAGGATTAGTTCAACTAGAACTGTCCTACAAAAACTACAACAATTGGCCTCCAAAGATATTTGGAAACTACAGAAGACTGGATGATGGTATGCGTCAAGGAACATGAAAGTAGTAAGCGTCTTTATTCCGTAATAAAAGAAGCCAACAAATTCAAAATGGAGTTTCAAATGGGCGTAAAAGATGCAACTAAAGCACAATACACCGGCTGAAACTGCAAAATACCTAAAAAAAGAACAAAAAGAAAGACGAATGCAACCGACCAGATACAGAAACGATGGCAAGATAAACCGCTTCATGGTAAATACTCTGCCCGTACCAAACAAGCTGATGTAGACAAAACCCGTACCCATCAGTGGCTACGTAGTGCAGGGTTGAAAGCGGAAACTGAAGGTTTTATCCTTGCTGCGCAGGACCAATGTATGCTGACTAGAAATTATCAAGCACATATACTAAAATTTTGTGTCAGCGCAAAATGCATATTCTGTGATAAATATCCAGAAACGATCGATCATCTTGTATCAGGTTGCACGGTGTTGGCACCCACTGAATATAAAACCCGACATGAGAGAGTAGGCCAATATCTGCACTGGAAAATCTGCAACTTCTACGGGAAGGAAACTGAAAGACACTGGTATGAACACCACCCAGACCCGGTTACGGAGAAAGGACCTGTTACAATTCTATGGGACTACACAATACACACTGACAGAACAATCAAGGCCAACCGGCCTGATATTGTTATTAAAGACCACAAACAAAAACGGTGCCTCCTTATTGATATGGCAGTCCCTGCTGACTGCAACGTATCTTTGAAGATATTCAAAAATTTGTCAAAATACAAGGACCTTGAAATAGAAATCTCGAAAATGTGGCATATGGGAGCATCAACAATTCCTGTTGAAATTGGAGCCCTAGGACTGTTTGGAAAAGATTGCAGTAGACTAATTGAAGGGATTCCTGGAAGTCCATGCCTCTAGGAGATACAAAAAAATTGTTCTGACAAGTACAGCCCACACTTTACGAAGGGCTTTATCTATGTAAATTTTTTTTTTTTTTTTTTTTTTTTGTCAGCGGAAAGTGTCATGACGCCATTTCTAACCTTAGGTCCTTGGCCGGGTCCCGGAAATAAATGTGTAAACGTCAGAAATCAAAGAAAATAAAAATAATAATAATAAATGTTTTGAAATTGAGATAATAAAAACTAACGTATTTTCGGATCAATGCTAATAATGATTAAAGTATATATCCTAATATATTCAAGAAAAATGGTTTTTGCGATATAAATATTTATAGTGGTGAATTTATTAATACTCATTTTAAATTTATTAATCTAGTTCAGACTGTTCAATTCACTTCTCGTTAGATCACTTACTATACATCTCCCCCTCACTATGGTCTAGTCAGTTGTGTCGACTATGATTTCATCCCTTCGGTGACTGCCAGTTTACGAAAATGTAATCTTGGTTATCGTTAGAATCTCTTATATAAATCGTGTAATTTAACTGCTGAAGGTAAATTTTAAATTACTGATTAGACGATGGATACTTTTGTTAAGTTTGTTGCATCCTAAACGATTTTTAGTCATTTTTTTTTCAGATTGACTCTCTATGTGCAAGAACAGCTTTTTTTTCAAGAACCATAGATAAATTCTCGTTACCATTTTAAAAATTGTTCCAAAAGCAAATGAACAGACAGATTTTTGGAAATAGCTACAAAATGTGGAGTAGATATTGAATTTTTTTTTCTTCTTTTAACTAATTTAATACACGTCAATGTAGACGCCATTTGTTGCCCGGAACACATCAAGACTGTAATCGATTTCATGTTATCAATAGTGGCAAATGCATCAGTGTTATTTTTGCTTTAGATCAGTGATGTCCCTTATCTTTCATCGATACACGATATCTTTAACATAAACTCATAGAAAGAAATCCATGGAATGCTTTCTCGTGAACTAGGTGGCCAGGGAATGGTCCCATACCTTTCAATCTACTGTTAGAGGTACATTTAGCAGTACCTCTTTCATAAACGTGGTACGTAAAAAACACAAGTGAAATAGCATTAAGAACTTTGATAACTGCGGAATACATAGAACAATTCTGATTAATTCATCTCATCAATTACCTTTTTAATATTTTTATATTGTAAAAAGACTTTATGGACATCAAGTATTACAGTCATCAGACAAGTGGAGAATGCGAATGCTATTCCAGTTATTTGAAATGGATGATATGATTTAACACACAATATGTTAAATATCTTAAAACTACTTTAGAAAATAAATCATCCTGAAGTTTCCAGGTTTTCTCCGACATTATTCTGAGTAATATGGGATATCATAACTATATTTTTAAAAAATGCATCCTTGGTTATATTATTTCATTAGACAGAAATTGTTTTATGTTGTTTCGTCCGAAGGCTGAGGTATTTTTAGTTATCAAGATCGCGATTAATTCAACATGATGATGAATTAATTCCTCGAGCAATACAAGACAGTATATAAGTATTGGTCAGTTTTTAGCTTAAAAACTTCAGATATCTACCAGATTAAAAACACACAAATCATATCCTTCTTTTCCGGTAGATATTTTCTGGTAGATCGAATAAAATGTCTCGTTATGTTCTGATCAGTTTTATCCATTATTATGAATTTGGAGAGATTTCTTTGTGAGACACGTGGATTCATATTATTGTTATAACTGACATACTAATTTCTATATTAGTCATATAGAATCACAAATACATGCATTTCGAAAATACACCTGTCAAATATCTAAATATTTGTTTATGATAACACTAAGCTTAAATTACTTCATTTCGGAATAAATAGGATCATATTCCTATAAGTTAAGTTAGAATAGTGATGTCTTTTAGATCTCTTCAATTGCATTTTAAATAATTCTTCAGAAATTAAAAAAATCATGCTAAAGATTAATTTTTTGTCATTCATTTTTACCATAATGTATTACACACACACACACACACACACACACACACACACACATATATATATATATATATATATATATATATATTTAGGCAACAATTTTCATTGATTCAGGTTTAATTAAATAATATAGACAAGTTTTGTCTATTTGTTTTAAGTAACTTCCTTTCATAATTTCTAATAAGCTTAATAACATTATCATTGAAAGACGAAATGAAATCACCATATTGATACATGTTTAAAACCAATTAAATTTTCGGCTTACGTAAGCCATTATCAAAGATGACAATAACATTTCAATATATCAACCAATACACGGACGAAACAATAATGAAAGGAACGACTAACACATGTATACGAGACGCGGCAGCGAAAATCGCATCGTAGCTCCTGACGTCGCACATGACCACGCGACAGTTAAAACGACAAGTATTAAGTATGGGAAGACGTTGGTATAAACCAAAGGCTTCTGTTATCAATTATAGGCATTTAAGAATATTTGTGGAGATTTAGTAGTTTATTTTGATCAGGTTAGGTATCAATCATTTTATGTATATAATTTCAATAATTTTTTTTTCTTGTTTTCATGTTTAAGTATAGTTGTGTTTTCAACAAGTATTTTCCGGAATTGTGTACGCGGCCATACCGATTTCACCCAATACAATGTGGAAATGCCACTAGTACACAGTAATGTTACAGGGAGTGAAGGTGACAAAAAAACTGGTTGAGGCGGGGGAGCGAGGAAATTATAAAAGCTTAATAGGGTTCAAGAAGAATATGGCGAGTGACGTTGCATTTAAATTTATCAAGATTTTAGTCATCAGTGAATCAAAGGAAACGGTAAGGATTCAAAAAGGCGGGAAGTGCAAGAAAAGAAGCTGGCTAAGTCGAAGGAATGGTTACATTTAACTAATTTAACTGCAGTCCATGAACGAGAGAACAAAGTTCCTCAGAGCAATTACCATGAAAATATTTGTAGAAAAGTCTGGGGGAAGCCACGTCATAAGACACGTCCTATATATATATATATATATATATATATATATATATATATATATATATATATATATATATGTGTGCATGTTTGTGTGTTTGCCTTTATGGATAACCATATTTATTCATTCACAAAATAAACTAATTGATATTTATTTTTGTCTTACTAAATATAATAATTTAAAATATACCGCCTTTGAAATTTAAAGGGTTGGTAGATAAAAAATAGAAAAAAAAACATATTACGAAATTATCCAGGTCATCTTTTGTAACAAATCTTGTTTTTGTTTTTTTCATTTACAACAAAAACTGCAATGTCGATGTGCGGGTGGTTCATGTGTTAACAGCGCGTTAAGTGATATTGAAGAGCCGTGCGCAAATTCTGTCCCATTCCCTTTCACTCACTTCGCGTAAATTCTCTTTGTATATATTGCCTTAACGTTATAGTTCAATCAGTTTGATATACTGGATATCCTGTCTTTAATGACTGACAGGTTAGGGAATTTAAACGAAAAATATGTTCTTGTTGGAAGAATCTGAGACACGTTCTGCATTATGTATTAGTTATCAATTTTTTCAAAAATGACTGACTGGGTGTTCACTAACCTGGAACTCTCTAATCATATCACCTGTGTATGTAGACTAGTGGTTAATTCACATAAACCGACGTGGGACTCCATACAAGAGACAAGTGAAATATCATTTGAAGATTCGACCAAATTGTTCAACTGTTAAGCTTTCTGCCTTGAGGAGAGAGGAATCCGGATGAGCTTAAACGTTTGAATTACCCATTTTATCTCTGCGTGCTGCCTCTACTGCGCAGCCCAGTCCATCTTAGCGTTCCATACCTATTTCTACCTTTTCGTAGTTCAGTTTTGCTATTAGACAGTTAACTGCTGTCGCAAGTTACTTCTCTTCTTCCTTTACTACGCGGCCTAGTACACCTCAGTGTTTCACTACTTTTTAAACTTCAACTCTTCAACGTTTTGGCTGCGAAACCTCTTCCTACAGCGACGTTTTCGTGCTGCCAGAAAGCACGGCCCATAGCTAGGGGAAGCTTTTTCATACCGCTCCACTGCATTTTTAGTTTTCGTATACAACATGGTTGCACCATTTTAGCTTCGGCATCAACTTCTATTCGTATTCTTACACAGCATTTCTACAACCCTTCTAATGGTTCCTACACGACGAACATCAACACGTTAGTAACTGAAAACCCCTAATACCGTTAACGTTACACATGCAGAACAGGCGACTGCGGAGGAGCGCATAATAACTCCGGTTACAGATGATCATATAGCGTCTACTTCAACTTCTGCTTTGCACTCTTCTGCGTGCCGTGGCGATGACCAACGAGGCAGCTCTGCAAAGACTGTAAAAACACCCAGGCGTGGCAACCTAACAGGCGTTCTAAAAAAGCCTCACTGACTAAGGGGAAACGGATTCCATTGAGTGCGCCTCCTTGGGGGAGAAGCGGCTGGCGTCTACTTCAATATCTGCTTTGCACTCTTCTGAGTGTCGTGACGATGACCGACCCGGCAGCTTTGCTAAGCGTGCCAAAATACCCTGGCAAGGTAACCTTAGCAAACGTTGTAAAAGAGCCTCTGCGGCAAAGAGAAAGCTGAAGGAGGAAACCGAGTTAGAGGCCTCTTTGAGGCTTTCCAGTCAATCTCAAAGGAGGCTGTATGTTTTGTCACATGAAACGCTTGGTGAGCGTATCTACCGTTTGTACTGCAAATCAGTTTACACACATTCGTTGAAAAGTAAGAGGAAACTACCTAGACGCTTGCAAGAAAACAAAAAAGCGGCTTCATCATATGCGCTTTTGCGGACTCGACAGAGCCCGATTCGAAAAGCTACTCGCAATGCAGCCGACAACGCTGCAACTTCCATTCGACGGTCCCAGGAATCCATGGCTGAGAAAACCGCACGTAACGCAACGAAAGCTGCGGCAACGTCCATTCGACGGTCCCAGGAATCCATGGCTGAGAATAAGCAAGTACAAGATAATTGAGTAATACATGTTGAACATTACACATTATTTAACTCGACATTTTGTGCCCGTCTCATTAATGAATTGAATCCAATTTCAACCTTAAATATGTGATATCGATTTAATAAAAATTGTCCAAATCCTCTCTGGGAGCAGGATTTATATCTGTTTATCCATGCGTGCAATAGGTTTTCTCACGTGTGTATATATCAAGCGCAGACACGTCCACACATGTTCCGCTCTCGAGTAATTATTGAAAACGGTTGAATGGCTGATTTTCACCTACGTGTGTTGGACATCTCATCACCGAACCAGGTATCCTTTTATGTTGTTCTGTGATATTGAATTTTACGCATACTGCATTAAAAGACAACCACAGTATATAACATATATGACAAGTATAAAAAACAGTAAAAGTTGATTACAACATGTAATTGATCATCGCAAAGAAAAACGTTTATTTTAGCAGAATTATATGAAAACACATTTGTCAAGTATAAATCCAGCAATGAACGCTGTGCCAAATTTCATAGATCGGGTAGTAGGTCTTTAGGATCATTCCTTCATAGTAATTGTCATCCAAACCTTTTTAGATGACAACAGTATTGCTTGAAATAATGTCTCTGTCTTTTACACTCAGGAGTTACATGTATACGTCCCTTCAAATTTGATAATGTCGCCATAATAATTTAAGATGATAACTAACTTGGAGAACAATTCACAAAAACATGTCTGATATCAAGTATAATTAAAACGCGCATCAATTTCCGTAGAGATTGCTCTTACCCTCTTAACCTAGTTTCTTTACAAATCAATCAAACTAATGGAATGCTTCGCAATGTCTACAAATAATAATCAAATAGAAATCATGTGGTCACTCATATTAACATATCCGTAGGAAAATCGAATTCCAGTCTTATATATATCCTGTAATCAACATAAACAGACCGTAAAAATGTTAAATGTGGGAAGAAAAATCTAACACAATAAATGGAAGAGATTATAAAATTTCAACTAACATATACTACGATTAAGAAAGATAGATAATGTAATCAGATCTATGGAATATTGAAATAATTAACTACACTTTACATTTATTTATGAATACGTTTTTGCATTGTATATTGCTATCACTTCTGATCGGTTACATACGATTTACATCCTGAGATACTTGATAAAATGTAAAGGTAAATCTGCAAAGCTAATAATCGTGATATGTCACATTTTTTTCAGTTATTTACCCACCACCATAACGTAGCTTTCCTGTGCCTTTTCCATTAATATTTTCATGGCTACTTTTCCTCTTTGTTAACTAGACATTGTAAATTTAATTGCATAAATTGATTAGCGGTAATGTCTCATCATTTACCAGGTTAAATGACTAAATATAACCGTAAGTTCTATGATTACAGTTTCTTCATCTTCAATTCTCGCTTTGGAACTCTCTTTTTGGCTACTTTATTTCCAGTTAAATTTACATTAAATGCAATGATAATCGTTTATTCTTTTTCCTTTATTCCTCTCATTTTATAGTTCTCTATCCTTAATAAAGATTGACTTTTCTCAGATTCTCTAATACTTATTAACTGTTGCTTCTTAGTGCATTTCTTAGTGAAATAATTAAAATAATTGAACAAATAAAACAATTTGTTTGAATTTGTTTACATAATAAAATTTGACACACCAAAGATATGTTATTACAAATCTTTTTTTTAATAAGATCACATATTCCAAGACGCATATAATATAGAGTTCCTATAACCACACTATTAAATATGTAGCACCATCTTTTTTAATTTAATTTTATTGTGAAAATTACAATTGAATGTTCTACATTCTGTGATCGTGTCCAAATAGACTAGACTATGTTTATTTGAAAAATAAAAAAAAGTATAAAATATAATAATTATCGTAATCTATATTAATTTTAATATATTGAAATAATCCGGTAACATTTTTCAAATATTATTAAATGTAATTATCATTTTTATGTGTGAACAAAAAAATTATATTTTCCAGAATAATTATCTAATGTAAATACTGTCTTTTTAATGTTTTTTTATTCAAATGGGCAATAGGAAATATATGACATACTTTATTCTTTTTTTATTACCCTTCTTTTATGAGATTTATATTTTGTTTAAAAAATGTATCAGCTTCCAATAAAACACTTTCAGTTATGCTGTATTCTAAAATACTTGCGAAAATTATTTTCGAACCTTATTATATTGCTTGAAGCATAACTAGACAGCAATGGTCGTCCTCTCCATGTGGTAAGCTAATGTTTAGTAAATGCAACATCGTTACATAATTTCTTTCTTTTTTAAACACAAGCCATCGACCTCATCGTGTTTCGAAATTAACTGAAGACAAATGTAAGCAATAAAAAAATATTTTGCATTTCTGACGATAAATTGTGCGTAATATTTTTCTCTCCCATAAAAATGTTTAAAAAAATATTATTTGTGTGTGATTTTTCCCCAAGTAAAATTATATAGGCAAATGGTCGGTGATATAGATATTTCGTTATCACTTTGCTACATATAATTCTTGAAAAATATATACCATTCAAGTATTAGAATAACATTTCGTGAATGATAGCATGCCAGATGATATAGTGTTTTCAAAGTCATATAAAGAAAGCAATGTGGCCAGCTGACAGTATGCAGTACTAGTTAACATATTGATCTGCACAAGCGAAAAGAAGTCAAATTTAAACGGGCTTGAGTGTTGTAGCTTTCAGTTATGTTTTCCTACATGAAACACTAAACATGGTTGCCTATTCGCTTGGTACTGTGGAAATTATTGCCTGGGCTTTTTAAATCACTCTGAGCTATGACACATTATACCTTTGAATTATATTTAAAAAAAATTTCAAATATTAAAATTGAAACAAAGCAGCATGACTACGAAATAACCAAAATACTTGGGAAATGAAAATGGTGATATTTCCAGTTGAAAAAAATTGTACAGTATGTACAAGTGAGGTCTCCTAGTATTAAAATCTTGGGCTGCTGAAATTGGTCACCCAGGATACATCCAAAAATTCTTAAAATTAATCTCTCTTATCTGGCAAAGTGTAGTCTACGGTGCTATTCAGCGTTTGTTGAAAATGGTGGAATCTTTTTGGTAAATAAATTTTCTTAGATAAATGATGCTTATTGTTGCTTTTTCTAATAGCGTGGCATCATTTTCTAATGTTTTCATAATTGAAATATCTCCTAATTACGTATAAATATTCAAACATAACGTCTTGCCAATTAGACTTATAAATATCATAGAAATGTTGTTTAATAATCTAGACACAGTTTTAAACAAATTGAAAGCATAATGATTCAAATTTCTGATATTTTTATAATTTTATAATCCATGCCATTAGGACATGTAGGATAATTATCCAAACTGGTGTGAGGAGTGTTGTTAGCAAAACTGTAGTATTAAAAATTTGGTTTATTGAAGGGCGTAAGAACTGTCGATGCGTCAATTGCGAGATAACTAGATTTAGTCTCTCAATAAAACATCGTGCAGGAATAAACGAAGAATAATCATGGCAATAAAAGCATCAACAGTATTAGAGATGACGGCAAGAAGATGGGGTAAAGTACACTGGTATAATATATCGTAGCCTTTTGGCTATATCGTACACGT
Source organism: Acanthosepion pharaonis (assembly GCA_903632075.3). Taxonomy (NCBI): domain Eukaryota; kingdom Metazoa; phylum Mollusca; class Cephalopoda; order Sepiida; family Sepiidae; genus Acanthosepion; species Acanthosepion pharaonis. Next base: position 299,868 of record CAHIKZ030001995.1, read on the forward strand.
GATCAAGAGCAGACATTATTTTCATGATCTTGATCTTTTCTTCATTGCGCTTTCCCACATTCTTCAATTTACTATACTATGTCTATTTTAGATTTATAATAACCTTAATGTATTTTATGTTGTTTCAATATAAAGACCTTAGCCTGGATGCTCTTTCTGAAAATTTTTACAATTTTTATACTTTGTAGCAACCCTGAATTTATTATCTTTAAATATTAAGTAGATATGCAGGACCAGTTAGTCTCTATGCTCGCTTTTAAATTACTCCTGCAACTTCTCGCCGAAATTGAAGGAGGACATTACGACCAGGGCGTTTGCACGGTTTTGTATTGAGTTACGTGCCCTTTTATTTTTATTCTGACAACTGGACGCTATTTGGGCTTTCTTACTCATTCTTACTTCCGTCACACTTTTACTACTTCCAGCTATTTTGGATGCTTACTTTTTGCAATCCTGACCTAAGCTACCACATGACAATACTTCCGGATACTACAAGCACTTACTTTCGGTATTCCTGACCTTTGTGACTCACGGCTACGCATTGGTCTCTAATTCCGTCTTTTCTATCTCAACGTAACCCACCCGGTTTATCAACGTTAATCAGAATACTTACACCGGCCAGAAACTTCTGGCTACACCATGGTGCCCACCTACGGCTTTTCCTGCTTCCTTTTTTTCTGTCAACGTAACTAAACTGACTTAGGAAATTGCTGCATGCATATCATCCAGACTCAAACACACGAACTACTCAACGACAGCACCCGGCATTTAAATTGAACTTTCTTCTCATTGCGATATCGTCCAGACTTCAAATAACGTACTCTGTACACTTCGATTAAAATACTACGAAAGTTTCATCATTGTATTTAACCATCAAATTTAAACACTTTTCCCGGACATTTGAACTGAAGTTTCGAACTGTAGACTTACATGCAAACTTGCATGGACTCTACTTTCAACATTTTGTTACAGTTATATAATTTAGATCTTTTAGCCGGTAAGTATCCCATTATTTTTTTTTACTTCTGCCATCATTACTTGATTCATTGTTTATTCATGTTCTTTTAATCCAAACACATACTTTTGTATAAGATTTATAAAAAAATTGCATAAATTTTTGAATACGCTCGTTCTGTTGACCATTTTTGTTTCACCTGTTATATTTCACATCTTTTATTTAGAAATCATTGGGCCTCTGACATATATTCATTTTAGCGCGCACAAGCCATATAATATCGTTCCTCTTCCAGCGGGCCCACTTCAAATTGGTGAACCCTACGTAATCTGAATTTGGACAATATGGCAACCAATGTTACTAATGAGGTATCTAGCTTGGCAACATCCATGTTACCTTTTCCGCCTTTCAACGAGGGTAATATTAAGAAGTGTTTTTTGTTAATCCATGCAATTTTTTCATTCGGAAAATTACGCCACGGTTGTCTAAGTGTGATCATTTAGTACATGCATTACCTCCGTCAATTGATGATGGAATCCGTCCCTTAGAACGAGTCATATTCCTGTCTGAAAGAGGCAATTCTTAAACATTCTTGCCGCTCGAACAGAACAAAGATTTATTACGTGAACACATGAACAATGTGACCAGAGAAGACCGAACAACTCAAATCTTGCGATATATGAAGAGTCCCCTTGGAAAAACACTATGGCGGAACGAGTTCTTAGAGTTTTATGGATGGGTCAGTTACCTCCTACTGTCACTCAAATACTCGCCGCTATGTCCGAACACACACCGCTTGAAAAAAATAGATATTTACTTAACTTAATCACAATGTAAATCCTCTCTATGTGACAAAAGCCAAAATAATACAATGCTGTAAAAGACAATGGCTTACCTCAAACAATAAGCGAGAGAGTTGACTTTTTCTGTTCATCGAAGACCAAGGAGTAGTTCTACATTTAATAGTCGCAACAAGAGTCAACGACGATATACTATCCTTAAAACTTAATTTTGCTGGTATCAGACTATTCATGGTACCAAAGCGAAACATTGTACATCTCTATGTGCATATCATTCGGCTCTGGTAAACGGAACGTCCAGCAAGTAGAAACGACAGACCATGATGGTAGTAACGAATCTCGTCGCCTCTTTTACTTTCTGAACAGTAAAAACAAATTAAAATTTGTGGTCGATACTGGTGCGGCAATTAATGTAATAACAGTCACCAAATATCCCGCCACAAAGATTTCCAATTTAAAAATACAAGCAGCTAATGGCTGCAGCATTAATGTGTCTGGTAGCAAATCGTTCAGCTTGAATATAGGAATGCGTTGGGATTTCACTTGACCGTTCTCTGCTCTTGGAGTCGACTTTCTGGCAAATTCGAAATTGCCGTTTCACATGCATACAAAACATACCTTATCGTAGCCACTTTGCTACTCCTTTCATGTGATGAAGGTCAGACGTTATATATCTTCCTGACTTTGACGTTTTCTTCATTGCATTTTCCCACACCCTTCAATTTAATATAGTAAGTTTTGTGGTAGGATCCACCTAATTTGCATAGTGGAGTACCGACCATATAAATATGGTTGGTACCGGGAAGAGAGGAAGGAATCAAGAGATTCAACCAGAGACACTGCCCAACTGCGACTCAGTCAACACATTCTCCAGGAAAGGTCTTACATAGAATATACAAAAGACTATATGTAAATATTGTGTATACTTTCTTGTTTCAATACATTTTGTTCTAAGTACATTTTGCGTTGCATTATTATTCCATGCATTAGTCAAGTTCAACAGTATGTCTATTTTAGAATTACTGAAAAAAAAAACAAAAAAAATAAAGTCCTTTCTGTAGTTTCAGTATTATGATCTTAGTCGGAATACTCTTTATGAATATTTTGTGGCAACCATGAATTTAATTTATTTAAGTATTGTGTAGATATACTGGATAAGTTAATGTTTATACTTATTTATCATATAACCCGGCGACATCTCGCCGAACTTGATGGAAGATAAGAAGAAATGTAGGCACCTGGTCGTTGTAGTCAGGGCGCTTGGATGGTTTATGTATCGAGTTACGTGCCCATTTGAATTTTTTCTAGCAACTGGACGCTAGTTGAGTTTCCTATTCATTCCCAAATGTTCCCCCACTTTGACTCTGTTAACTAACTTAATTCAATGGAATAATAAGAGTATTTATTTGTAAAGGGAACATCTGGAGGCATTCCATGCGGCAAAGAGTGCTTTAGCAAACGTTGCGAAATTATCCTTCATCGGGAATGATGTATAAGCAGCAATGCACTTGATTACTGATGCGTCAGAATCTGCAGTTGGGTACGTAGTCGAACAAGATTCACACTCTCAATGGAAACCTTTCGAATTCTTTACAGCTAAACTAATCTCTGCTCAGTCGTGATACAGTACCTTCTCTCGTGAATTATTAGTCTTTTTCCTGGCCATCAGACATTTTTGGCATTTGCAAGAAGGTTGATCTTTTACTATCTTCACAAACCATAAATCGTTGATTACAGTAATGAATAATAAATCAGAAAAAAAACACTTCAGGCAAGATAAGTTATTTAAATTATATATGCATTTTACAGCTGACATTCTGTATGTAAAATGGAAGAACAACAATGTTCCTGATAGTCTTGCACGGAAACATCTGTATGTCATGGATACAGATGTTAGTACGCAAGTTCTGATAGCAGATGAACAGAAATCTGATTCTAGCTTGAAAAAACTTGGTGGAACTTGATCTTCAGAAATTTCCTGCTCCAGTCGACAACAGGCCCTTATATTGTGAAATTAAATTAAGTTCGCCTAGGCATTATGTCCTTCCTTCTTTGAGAAGATTTGTATTTGAACACCTGCACAGAGTCTCCTATACTAGTAAACAAGCCAGAGTTGAGTTGGTTGCAGAACGTTTGGTGTGGCCTAACTCGGATATCCGCAAATGAGTCTCAACTTGCTCAGAAATGTAAAATGTATCGACATATCCTGTCGTCCATAGTTCACGTTCAGCAAACCCTGATGCACGCTTTACATATATTCATCTCGACATAGTTGGGCCACTAACAATGTGTCAGAGTTATACATATCTTCCATAAATTGTGAACAGTTTTTCAGGCTGGCCCACGGCTATACCTATCAAAGACACCTGAGTCGTTACTGGTTCCAAGGCAGTCCACAAAGAATGGAATTCCATATTCGGTACAAAGAATGTGGTTACGACAGACCGGGGTTCCAACGTTTAGTCAAATCTCTTTAGAGAATACACCAATTTGTCATAGAACCTCTAATTCCTGCATATCTAGGACCTTTCAGAGTCAACAAGAATTCTTATAAATATTTTTTTTAATACAGCGTGGTGATCACACTGATACAGTTTCCATAAACCGAATTAAACTAGCTTTTCTTGAGAAGACACATACATCTGTTGATTGCACACCAGAAGTACAGCCTAGTTTATATCCTAGTACAATTACCTCTCTTGTTAAGCAAACTCAATCTGGTAGGAGGTGTACACTTCCAAAAGATTTTAGGATTTACAATTATTTCTAATTGATATGATCAATTATATCGGAAATGTGCCTTATCGTAGCTATTCCCTAATCCGTTCACATGATCTGGGGTAGTGGTTTTATATCTTCATGACCTTGACATTTTTTTTCATTGCGTTGTCCCACACTCTTCAATTTACTGTAATAAGATTATATTAGATTTATAATAAAACTAATATCTTTTTTGTTGTATCAATATTACGAAATTACACTTTTTATACACTGCAGCAACACTGAATTAATTAACTTTAAACATTACGTAGTTATACAGGATCAGTTAAGGTGTATTTTCCCTTATCATAAAACCTGGCGATTTTTCGTCAAACTTGAGGGAGGACGAGGAGAAACGCAAGCTCCTGACCAGTGTGACTAAGGCGCTTGGACAGGCTATGTATTGAGGTACGTATCCATTTATTTATGTTCTGCCAACTGGAGGTCAGTTGGTCTTTACTATCCATTCTTCCTTCCGGCACTCTTGCACTTCACTACATCCGGCTAACTCGGATACTTACTTTCGGCAGTCCTGACCTAAACTACTTCCGGCTACAACAGAACCAGACTTCTGACTACAACAGATTCTTACATCCGGTATTTCTGAAATTTATAACGTCTGGCTACGCAGTGTTCTCTAATGCTGGTTTCTCTATCTCAGCCTAACTCACGTGGTTGATCGGCGTTAATGGACCTGCTTACAACAAGCCCTGAACTTACCTCTACAATAGGTCCCTGTTTCCGGTTTTCCAGTCAAAATAAATCTCCTGGTTTAGGAAATTGCTGCATGCATATCATCGAGACACAAAGAACCTACTCCGTACACCTCGGTTAAAATAGTACGTAATGTTCGCTATTGGTCTTAACCAGCATCGACTCAACGCTTAGATAGGGCACTTAAATGGAACTTTCTTCTTTTCTTCTTTTCCATACTTCAAATAACCTACTCCGTACACTTACACTTAAAATATTAATGAAGGTTCATCATCGAACTTAACCTGCAACATTTCAAAACTTTTGCCGGACATTTGAAAGGAACTTACGAATTGTGGACATACATGCTAGCTTAACATACATAAACTGTACTTTTAAATATTGTTTCACTGTTATATTATCTAGATCTTCTAGCGCGTCAGTATCCCTTTATTTACTTAGTTCTTCCTTCATTACTTGATTCATTGTTTGTTAATTTTCCCTTAATTCGAACACGGCCTTTTCTCTACGATGTATATACATTTTGGATTAATTTTAACTTTGTCGTTATTTGTCCTCTTGTTGACCTGGTAGATTCAGGGCTCCTAATTTTAAAACGTTAGGGGCCGCCCGTGACTATTTTTATTTGTGGCGCACAGGTCATATTATATCGTGCTCCCTCCAGTGTTCCACTACAAACTCCTAAACCGGTATGGAAAATCATATGCGACAGGTGTCACCTGATCATCTTCCAGTGGCTGTTCAAAGGTAAAATATAAGAAAATAATGACAAAAAGGTGTTAGGTTCCATGGGAAATATTACCCGCCAGGAAAGAATAGACATGGCCGACAGGTATCACCGGATCGTCAGCCACCAACGCAACAACAACAAAAAAATAAAATAAAATAGTAATCGGTACCTGGAACATGAAAACACTATACGAATGTGGCCAACTTGAAAGAAACATGAGATGAATAGATTATATTTCAACATTCCAGATGCATATAAAACTTGGTGGGCAAGTAATGATGATTTCTTAATCGATACACAGGATAATAAAAAACCGACTGAGGAGAAAAGAAAACAGAAACAGGCTTATTATTGGAAAATGATTTGTTGATATAATGTTCTTCGATACTTCCAAATTTCAAATAGAATCCTCTCCGTTAAATGAAATGGAAGCTACACAAAATTGCAATTATGTTTGTATATGAATCGAGGAATCAGAACACGGAGGAGGAAAAAGCTAAAGTTTCAAACTCTCTAGACAACAAGCAATATATATATATATATATATATATATATATATATATATATATATATATATATATATATATATATATATATATGAAGAAATTAGTATTGTAATGACTGTCAAAATAGGAAATGAACGAGAACATGAAAAATTTGGCAAGATCGGACTAGTTTCCTGAAACGAGCGCTGTGCATGATGGGTGTTTTGGTCGCTGCAACAATCAAATAATTGACAACAGATGGTTAAATGAAGACCCAAAACGTCTGTCAATATGGCGAAGCTCGGGGAAGATATAAAATGGCTTTTTGCTTACGTAACATGTAACAAATTTTCAGAAACGTTGTTCTACGTTGGAGAATGTAGCCATTTTCTGACTGAGTGAGTGAACATAATTCATTCGTTTGCTACATCAGAGTAAAAATACAGTAAGTAAATAAGTACAAATGAACACGTAAAGCACTATGAAAGATTCCGCAAGAATCCAAGATTCGAGGAATCATATCCTAATTATAGCAAACATAAGCTGAATGAGGCAATAAATTGAAGTGTAGTATACTCAGAGGAAAATTACTGACGCCGGATAATGAATCCCTAGGAATAATTGACAAGAAAGAAACGATTAGATTTCATAGGAAATTGTAGAGATGATAAAAAAGCGACAGCAAAAATGCCAAGGTATGAAAAATGAAATTAAAAACCAATGTAAGCAAGCTAAATATAAATATAAATGGCTCAATGAAAAAGCGCGGAAATAGAAACGATTTCAGCTAATATGTAAAAGCCAATAAAAATATTAACATTACAGTCAACAGGCAATGAAAAATCACAGAAAGATTCATTGAAAAAATATCTCAAAGGTGTAACGAATCTTTTTCACGATGCGAGAACGAAGACTACAAAGCTTGAAAATATCGAAGGAATAGCAATATTAAATTCTGAAAATTAGTACCACCAAGATGATCCGGAACAGGCAACAGAGTCAAGTGAGATCGTTCGAGAAATAATCTCAGACGATTGCAGCATCGACAAGATCAAAGAATTAGTAAACGAAATATACAACAGACACGATATAACGGAGAATTTCACTAAAACCTTCATCTTAACATTACCTTATAAAGTAGGTGTAAATGAATTCGAGCTCAATCAGTATCTTGTCTTGCATACACAAGCCAATGATGCGAGTGCTGATAAGCAGAGCTCAAAGCATATTTAGGCCGGTTATCGTAGAAGAGCAATCTGGCTTTGTCAAGGATACTGGGGCAAGAAATTCGATATTCATTTCAAGAATAATATCAGAGAGAACAATGCAAATGCCGAAGGTTGGGCAGTAATACTATATAGATTACGCAAAAGTATATGAAAATTTTCAGCGGGATGATCTATATGAAATGCTAGGAAAAATAGATCGATTTGGAAAGGATATAGGAATAAAGCAGAACTCATACTGGGAGTAAACCGACCGCATAAGGAAGAAAATATAAAATACATAAAGGCGTATGATAAAAATGTGTTTTCTCACCAGATTTATCAAAGCTATAAAAATAGGCTATCCTAAGATATACTGGAAAATCTTCTCAGGAATATTATCAAAAGCGTATTATTAACATTATAAGATACGCAATTAACACTCAGTTGAAGTTTTACACGGAAAAAAGTACTGAACCTCCTAAGCAGAGTAGTATCAGGAAGCAAGAAAAATGAACGGTGAATGTAAAATCTGTCTATATTTCTTAGATGATGTATTATGTATATTATTTACATTTTTGGAATATTGTCCTGATCTTTGTCGCCATATTTATTACAACGTTTCGACCGTAGTATGCTCCGGCCTTCTTCAGGTGGTTGGAATGTCGAAAAAATTGCAATATGAACTCTGGTAAAAAATGATTGCTGAAGATATTAGTTTAATAATACCAAGAAATTCATACAGAGCTATCTTCAAGGACACATGGCACAGAGGATAAAGGCGTTAGTTAGATCTAGTGGCAGGACCAAAAGTGTGTGAGTTCAATACCTGTTTAAGGCGGTGGAGAACTTGGAGAGGGGAATTAGCAGAAGATAAATGATATCTGACATCCATTAGACATGGTATGTGGAACTAGATCATTCCACACAGTGAGCGAAATAAAGTGTTCAGTTCGACATTCCAACCACCTGAAGAAGGCCGGAGCGTACAAAACGTTTAATAAATATGAAAAGTCCGAAAAATGTAAATAGTGAATTGAAATGAATATTCGAATTAGCGAAAGAGGCATTGCAAATGTTAAAGAAAATGCTGAGAAACAAAGAAAAAAATTGTAAGAAATAAAGAATAATTGATGGATTGCGATGTCTTATAATTATTCTATAGTGAATGCTGAATATTATTACCACGGATGATGAGATAACTACAGGCCGCATGGACGGAGTGTGGTGTTAATAAAAGTAGCAGTAGAAAGAACAGTCGTTTTCCGAACCAGTGAGAGACAGATGAAATTCCTTAAACACATAATGAGAAAGGAGGGCATATTTAGGGCAAAAGAGATAAAGTTATCTCTATCTGATGAGCATGTCTCAATGAATGGCGGAAATGTGGACCGGCATCTTATCGCGAAAAACTGGTATGGACCGCAAGAGGTATTCTATTTTGGAGATCTATGACCGCACATATTATGAAGAGAGAGGGAACTTATAAAAATAACAACTAAGGAATTGTTTTTTAATTATATTATGATAAAAAATATTCAATACAAAATTCTTAAATGCGTTATATTTCCATTTAACATAGGTGAACATGTTCACATAATCAAATAAAATGTGTGTGAATTATTACACTAAATTCCTATAAGAGAGGAAGATAGGATTGCAGATTTTGTTAGAAAAATGAATAATATTTGAATGACCTTTATTTGTGAAGGAAAACGTATCGTATATCATTCTTACAATTATTAAGCGCTCGATCAAGGCGTGACATTTTATTTTCCCAAATATAAAAATAAAATAAAAATAAAACAAAAACAGTCATTACACGGAGAAAATAATTATATAATCTAAACTTTAAGTATCAAATAATGCTTCATTTTTCCCAATACGGAGTAATTCAAATTTTAAAATTGTAAAAGGGTTAAATTGGTATAATATCCGTATGCTTCCTGAAGATGTATATCGCAAGCTCTTATATCCTCCAGGGATTATTAAAGATATTTCTAACAAATCGAACTCAAAATGAAAATACAAATTCCACATTTGGAAGTGATAATGATTTGTCGTAAATGGGGAAAGAAATGTCTTTCTCAAAATAATGAAAACCAGAAAACAATAGAAATAATATATTCAATATTAGAAATGTGAATTTGATACGAACGATTGCATTTTTTATATAGAATACACATGAATATAGTTTCCAATTGGGTTGGAAAACATCTGATTACAACTAACTACGCAAAGGGACAGATATTCTTTCGGGTATATCCTTTGTAAAAAAAATGTTTATTCGTAAAAATATGCTATAGTTTTTAGAGTTCATACATGAAACAAGATATGGTATTTTTTGTTTATAATAAAAATATTGTTTCGCCACATCATGAATGGCATTGATTCTTATCATAAAACATTCATCAGTGTGTTTTTTTTTTTTTCTGCTTCAATATCTTTCTTTCCTTCAGTTTATTGACAGTTTTATGAATTCCTGTCGGCGTCGCTTTTTAAAAGTTTTATTTTCTTTCGTTATACCCGACAGATATTATCGACTCTAATTTCCATTAAATGCGTAGGGAGCTCTTTATAAATGTTTATTTAACAGAAAAATACAGAAAAGAATGAACCTGATATGATGAATGATTGCTATGTTTTTTTGTGAATTCTGTTCTCTCTCTCTCTCTCTCTCTCTCTCTCTCTCACACCCACACACACACCCACACACACACACACACTATCTCCCTCTCTCTCTCCGCCTATCTCTCTTTTTGTCCCATTCTCTCTCTATTTCTTCTTTTCATTTCTTTTATTTATTCTGCTCAGCTTCCATTATAACAGAAGACATATCTCCCTTCGATCCAGTCGAAAAAGATTGGTAGACATGAATGATTTTAAAATTATGTTACAGTAGGACTCAGTGGTATTTCCTTAAATGTTTGAAAAGCGACGTCTTTATAATAAACCCTAAATAAATGTACTTGATATAAAAATTTGGTAACTTATCTGTTTATTTGTGGCTTATGTTACCACATTGAATTCTGCACAATAAATGACTATTCTTTGTTTATTATTATATATTCATGAAAAACAATGTATAAAACCTGATACAAACCCCTCTATTTCTCATACTCATTTTACAATGAAAACAATGGTTATATTAGCCGTTTATTTCTAAAGAAACCTTCAATATTCCTTGACCAAACAATTAACGTTAATTACAGTTGAAATATTTTAGGAAAATAAGTTTATCTACTCCATTAATTTTGTTGCTCATTCTAGTATTCATGGCAGTTCCGTTCGTCACGCATGTTGCGGAGCGGAAATAGGTAACCAGAAAGATAGAACCTTGTTCTTATTGATGTAGAGCTTAATTCTTTCTCTGCTTACGCAATTGGGAACTCAAGTAAAAAGAAGATATTTAATATAGATAGATATACAATATATATATATACATACATCCGTGCCAAATTATTATCGAGATAACTTTTTTCTAATATTTCAAAAACCGTCCAATCAATTCTCACAAAATTTACACACAATGTTGGCAACACTGACCTGCGCAAGCACTTACATTTTCGTACTGATCTGCGCAATGTAAACAAACTAGCGCCATATTTATTTTCAGCACGGTGATTTCTGTGCCAAATTATTAGAAAGGTTTAGTAAAATTCCCAGAATTGAGCAAACAAAACGTTTATTAATGTTGCACGCGAATGTTTATGATCAAAAGAAGCTAATAAATAAGATAACCAAACAAATAATAACAGATACAAACAAAGGCACAGTTTTAAACAAATTAATAGGGAATGTACTTTCCCTGTTTTGAAATTACTTGAAGAAGACGACGATCCATAGAATTTGTTAATTGTAGGATGTCATCTGCTGTAATACCGCGAGATATTTCAAGAATTACTTCCCACAACTCAGCGTTGCTCCTGAATTGTCCTCCGTTGGCGTACAGTCTTCGCTTCATGATACTCCAAAAATTTTCGATTGGGTTCAAATCCGGAGAATTTGCTGGCCACTTCATTTTTCGAGGTCCATCAAAGCCTAACTTTTTCAAATATACAGTAGTCCCTGTGAGCAGCATGTGAGGGAGCATTATCTTGCATAAAAACAATGGCCCTTCTGAAGGCAACTCTTTGCCTTTTCGTCTGGGAACAAAACTTTAGAGAAGTCAATCTTCATATTGTCTTCGGCTCATTTCAATCGATTTTGAATATGATTTCTCGTCAACGGAGGCTTTGACTCTTGTTGCTATTTCCCTCTGATACCGAGACCGAGTACTTTTATACACAGTAGGATCCCCAACGCGACCGAAAAGCTCTTGACTGGTGAGTCCAGGGTTCTTTGTGTCTCCTCGTTTAAGTCGTGACATGAGACAACGTGAAATAACCCTTGGCTTACCTATATCTGCCCTTTTGCGTACTTGTGTAGGATCGGCGGTGAACTTTTTCACTTTGATGACACCTCCCTATCATTTTAGAAATTTCTAGGGTAGATTTACCATTTGAGAGTTCTGAGGTGATAGTTTTCTTTTCAGCATCATTTAAACTGCTTTGACGCTCCATCTTTTCACTAAATTCTTACACTTTTCTAATAATTTGGCACGCTCAAATCACTGTGCTGATAACAAATATGGCGCCAGTTTGTTTACATTGTGCAGATCACTACGAAAATTTCAGTGATTGCCAAGGGTAGAGTTGCCAATATTCTGTGACAATTTTGTGTGAATTGATTGAACGGTTTTTGAAACATTAGAAAAATAGTTATCTCGATAATAATTTAGCACGCAGTGGATATATATATATATATATATATATATATATATATATATATATATATATATATATATATATGTATGTATGTATATATAGTTAGAGAGAGGAGGTTGTGCATATATGTGGGCCGATGTATCTCGATAATAATTTGTCACGCAGTGTATATATGAAGCTATACGTTTTATCAGTTGCTGTTGCTAAGTGAGAATTATGACATTAGAAGTGAAATAAATATAGGTGATGGCTGTCGTCGTCGGTGGCATTTCTCTCTCGACGCATCGGTGTTGAAATCCAAAGCTGGTCAGTGCCGCGTTTTTCTCCCACCGTGACGATCGTCTGGTTTGGGTTTGTTTGAATTTGAAAATATATAGCCGTCAATCGGCTCGGAAAAAAAAATATTAGTTTTTTTTTTTTTTTTTTTTGGGTTTTTTTTACCGTGAGTACTTCTGGCTGGTCACAATATATTGTTCATCTTATTTTGCTTATAGCAGATGTATGTGTAGAAACTTATATATGGAGTATGCTTTGGCTCGATCTAACGAGGGTGATACGAAGATAACACGGCTTTCAGATTAATGTTTTGGTTTTGCATCAACTTGAGGTGTTGGGAAAAACTACTCTAAGCACAGTCTATTCTATATTTCACTTCAATTTCTCCTACACTCAGCTTGTTATAAATGATCGAATCATAGAAATATTAAAAAGTTTCCGTTATTTATTAATTTGAAATTAATATATACAATTATTAATTAAGATTTTCTGTATTATTTGCGTAGGAATTAGCTGTAAACTATGTTTAATTGCTACTTTCATTACGTAAAGTATTTAAAACGGTGCGCATTACTTATGTATCATTGTCCTATATTTTAAACTGTGTAAAAAACATCTGAGAATAAACACAGTATTATGTATTATATAAACAGACGGACATAACGAGTGTTATATAAAGCAGCGCTTTCCAGCCTCACTTCATAATTAGGTAGATATCTCTAAATCACTTCACCAGGAAATAAACAACTCCATTTCCTTTTGTCATTTTTGGAGTAAATAATTAATGCATTATGATCATTGTTTTGCCAGATGCTGCATATTTCATAGCTCAGATCGCCTACGAAGCAGCTGAAACAGCGTTAAGGTCACAAACCGTTATTTCTAAATACAATCTTCTATGTTAATTTCAGAATGTTCCTATAGAGTCACATATGCTAGTTTTAATTTTGCCTACCACGAATTCTGCTAGAAAGTGAATATTTGCAGCTACAAATTTCGATTTGCTATTTGATAATTTCTTTCCTGTCACCAAAGAAAATAAGTGTTGCACTCTGTGTTGTCCTTGGCTCAATCACCCCTGAGCACAACGCTATTTCATACATGACATCAACAAGAGAAGATTTTTGTTTTGCTTATATTTGCTTATTTATTAGAAGAGAGGGACAAACACTGCGGCATAGATTTTAAGGGAACCGTGAGGAAGACATTCAAGGGAACTCATGCCCACTCGTTTGTTTAGCATCTCGCCACGTGGGCACTTAGCCTGTCTATTGAATTTGCGTATGGGAAAGGTATCGACACTTCAAAATTCCTGCCTCTCTCATGGCTTCGTTTTGGTTTCATATCAAATATCAAACAAAGGCACTCCATCATTGTCAGTATACCACGCCCACGAGGTTTTAAGACCAATCGTTGACAGTTTTAGCCAGGTTTCTGCATTCGGTTATATAAGACGCCATTTGCAAAAGCGTAAAATATACAGCTCGCTAGTACTTCCATCAAAATGTGATTGTAGATATGAATATGTTTAAGACAACTAATATCTATTACGTGTCTTTCATACTAGACAATTTCTTTGTCATGGGATTTTCTGTTTCAGTATGACAATTATAAGACTATTCTCTTGAATATGTCTACGTAGATATTATTTATGTGTTGTTATTTAAAGCATGTATAGATTTTGGAGAAACGATATAGTCATCAGGGAAACCAGTAGATTGCAAAGCTCGAACATCATTCATGAAAAATGAAAACTAATAATAAGTGATTTTATTAGATAAATTCACTGGTGGATCTTTCTATTAGTGCATACATCTGGGCAAAACTAGAGAACCATCCTGGGTAAGACGTTAAATTATTTCCCCGTCCTTGGTAAGACGTTATACTACGTCCAGCAGCAAGGCCTCTTTTCATGCGGTTTTGATGAGCGGGTAACCACCTCTTAATTGCTGGTGTTCTCAGGTCCACCCTGACCCGGGTTTGTAGCACTTGTTAGGATCCCAGCTACGGGCAAATAGTTAACTATTAATAGCAATACATTTTGAAAAGATTATTATCAGCAATATAATTTTGAAGGATATATATTACCAGAAACAGATTTTTGAAAAAACAAAATATTAGCAGCAATAAAAAAAAATGTGTCGGCATTAAATAACCCATAGAAGTTGATATGCCGTTAACAAAATAAAGCAAACTAATCTAAACCAAAGAATACGTATTCTATTCATACGAATCTATCCTAAAAATATTGTCGGCAATAAATAACCCATTGACGTTGATATGTCGTAAAACAAAATAAACCAAACTAATCTAAACCAAAGAATACGTATTCTATTAATACGAATCTATCCTAAAAATGTTGTCGGCATTAAATAACCCATTGACGTTGATATGCCGAAAACAAAATAATGCAAACCAAAGCAAAACTAGAGAAAACTTACCATACATCAAAATAGTCTTGTCATAAGGCTGCACGAATACGTGATCATGTCTCTTCCGATTCCTGATAGAATGCGGATGACTTCCGTCTATAGTCTGTAGTTTCCTTTGGCGATAGACTGGTTGCTAAACAAGTCAAAATGACCCGGTTTTTCCTGCTATTCAACCCTTAAGAGGCGGGAAGAAAGATGGAGTCATGCCGTTCGCTATGTTATTTTAACCTAAGGGAATGCAACGAACACAACTGCAATTCGAATTTGCCTCTCAGATTTCTCAACAATATAGGTTAATTTAAAGGCTTGAGAAATAACAGACATGTACCTTATTACTCGTATCTCCTCCTTTCACTGGAAAACCAGGAACTTCTCGACGTGACAGTGAATATAGAGATATCCAATAATGTTCAGTAAATGATCTTCGTGAAGAAGAAGAGACATTTATTTGTACATACACAGCGCAAATCAATTAGGACCGTTTTATGTATCTCCTATAAATGTCCACAGGAATTTGTGATTTATGACATTTCTGAATCGAGCGGGCGGAATTAGGGACTTCAAGCGCCATAAAAACAGATCGTTTTGTAAGCTAGCCATTACACTCCAGTGGAAGGAGGCCTATTTGACACTCTTAGCGTTCTCCATTTCCAAATTCTGGCTGCAATCTGTCTTTTCTTTTCCGTCGCCCGTTTTATTTTGACAATTGAATCACTTTTCGATGACGCCAGATCTTCAGCATCCATTGATACTGATTACCAATGAAGTGACCTATTCAGATGTTGATCCAAGGTGGAATGCTTCTGCTGCCTACGATGTGCTAGAATTGTAGAATTGGTATGTTCGGGAAGGGAACATAATAGACAATATATAGACAATTTTATTTGCTGGGTGAGTCTGCAGGATAATCAGTTACTTGGGAAATATATCCGACAGGGAATGCAAGAGAAAAAATGAGTAGCTGTAATAAGCCGAATGCACAGTGAAGCGGTTTTCTGTCGTCCGGGAACGATTGTGTTAGTTTGTGTTAAAAGAACAAATCGTCAGAGACTTGAAATATTTTAACCATTTTTTTTTTTTCATTTAAATCGGTCAACCCAAGCAATACACTATGCCACAAAGGCGCAAATTATACTGAGATGGAAAGAAAATGAGAATACTTTACTGGTGAGAAATGTCAATGTAAGAATAGGATCCGGAGAGATAGAAGATGACGATTGACATTGCATTTAAAGTTTTAAAGAACGTCGGTGTCAATAAAGCTTGAAACCACAAGAAGAAAATTCAGCTGCCGAGATGTTCTAAAGAAGGAAATATCAGAAGAGAACTTATCGATAAATGTAGCAATCTCAACAGTAAAACAGGGACACCTAACTATGAAAAAAATTAGCACGCTTATATTCATGCGGTTGAGACACCAGCGTTGAAAGTTCATTAGAACAATTGTCAAGGAATTATATATCGAGAGAACAAAGGGAAGTCACGCCATGACAGGGGAGAAAGTAACTTGTGTCATGTGAGGAGCGACAACATTCGAAAACATTCTTTGGTTATTGTCGAAGTTTTCGAGATATATGCCATGGACGACAGAAGAAATATAGCAACAATGGTCACTGCACGTACTATTGGTTACTTATAAACGTACCAAAATTGTTCCAGTACGAAGAAATGTCTGGTGCGACAGTGTGAACCAACTTTCATCAGACCTAGTAATTGATTAAATATAGCCAGTCCACTTCACATCAGGGAAACACATAAACTTCATTAAGTTGCAAAGAGCTACATATCAGTATCAACCACGCATAAGGAAAGGAAATTTTTTCTCAATAAGGATTAGAAGATAGAAGTTTTATTTTAGTGGTATTAAAATGCACAAGCCATTTCTTACGCCAGTGAACAACTATATTACATATGCTCCGCGAACATCCGAAAACTTACGTTAAGCTTTCGGAAGTAATATGTGCTGCACATAACCAATAAAACAAACTGCTGGTGGAGTTAAGATATTTTTAATCAGAACAGACAAGAGAATAAGAATTTAAATTTCTTCAAGTTGAAATCTTGAAATAATTTGTATTCGAAATGTGTTCGCTTAAATTAATCTCCCTATTAAACAGATTAAGAACGTTTGAATTGAACTTACCTATCCATTAATCTAATAAACTACATATTCGTAAAATTATGTAAAATTGTTATTTTGATACATCATTCCGATCATAAGTTAAATAAATCTGGTTCATTGTAAATTAATTAAGAAATCATAGCCTTGACGATTGTTTATTCATGTGTTTTTACAGATAATTTGATTCACATTTCTTTGATATATTTTTGGGATATATATTTATACTTTTTACATTGTTGCTTCATCTGGAAAATCGAATTTTATTCTGAAGGCGCACTCTCGTCAGATAACCTGTTTTTCGACTCATTACATAAAGGGCGAAATTTTCTCATCTCCGCGCCAAAATTACGAACGTCATAAAAAGAAATATCGCAGAATATACAGTTATCAGTAATAAACAGAATATGTTTCTATTTTTTATTTTATTTTGTATGCTTTTTTAGATAGAAATAAACAGGGTATATTTTTTGTGCCTTTTATATAAATAATTTCATTGTAAGTGTTATGATGAACTTTCCTGTATAGTACCTGAATTTATTGGCTGAATTGGCGGTAATTCTCATAAATCTACAGCTTAAAAAGCTAGTTGAATATTCCATGCTAACTCTTTCATCTGACGCACTTCTCATTTGTGAAACACTCTTCCAGATTCTTGCTTACCAGTAAACTTTGATTCTCAAAACGCATTGTCAATTGTAATCGTCTGTCGTCGTGTTTTTTCTCATATTCTTTAACAGTCAATAATCCCTTGTGTCTTTGTGGCTTTATTGTCTTGATTGGTGTGAGAGTAATAACAAGTTTTGTTATTTTATTGTCTTCTCTCGGCAAATTCTCTAACACTCAGTAAATCTTCGCGTCTTAGTGGCTTTATTGCCTTTCTTTTTGCCAGAAGATACTCAGTTCGTATTATTTTATTGTTCTTTCTGTTTAATCGTGTTTTTTCCATATTCACTAAAAATTAATATCCCAATTCCGCCTTAGTAGATTTATTGCCTTGATTTGAATGAAATGATTTTTAATTCCTGTTATTTGATTATTCTCTTTCTTTAATGTTTTCTTCCTATATACAATCCTTGCGTTTTAATGTCTTTAATGATTTGCCTCGGGGAAATGTTTAAAAATTAATAAAATTATTTATCATTATTTGTTGTGATAATCAAGGCAAAATTTATAATAGCATGCATTTTTGTGGCTGCTTTCAAAGCGATAAGTTATATATTATTTATTGCTTTTGAAATGATCTTACATCTATATTTATATAGTGATTTTCCAAGCGTAGCTTAGATGTGGCACAAGGCAGAAAGTAGTGGGCACCCAGTGAGGATCGGACTCACTACTCAGTCGTAATTGTTTCAGCGAGACAAGCTTGCTGACCATTACACCGCCTCGAGATGCCCCAGGATCTATATTTATATAAGAGAGAATAAACTACAATTGGTTCATTGCTTTCATAAGCGAAAACCTGTTGCTATTTCCTTGAAATTTCTGTAGTAAATTTCATTTCTTTAATTCCACTGCCAGATTTTACAGATGGAATGCACCGTGACACAATATCAAATCTCCAACATTTCATTTGTGTTACAAATTTATGAAGCTTCATATAGGCAGATGTATTTCTAAAGATCGCCATATTAGTGAACAGACAAGCACGTGATTCCCTGAAAACATTATTCTAGACCTTTTCAAGTCAAGTCTCAATCGTGATTAGTTCATCTTATCCTCATGACTTATTATCCTCTAAATTTAGTATTTCAAAAAAAGCTCTATCTGTTCTTCCATTCAAATATACCTCTTTCTTTATTACCATTTCGACTATAACATTCCGACTAGAGGGAATCTCCATCTTTTTGTCGGAGGGGTATGGTAAAAGAATGGTAATATTTAGTCATCAAATAACGAATGTAATGAGTAAATCAAGAAACACTAAATAAGAAAATAACTTTAAAAAATTATAGGATATTTTAAAGTTATAGAAAACAACAGTCGCGTGCGGATTACTTTCTTTATGTAGCATTCCTACACACGTTTCCTCCATAAATATTCTGTCTAATGGGTGTTGAAGAAAAAAAATATTTAAATAAGAGATATATTTTCTCAAATGGCATCTACATTTCAACCAACCTCTCGGAATTCTCGATGTATAACAATTGGAGAATTACCGGAGCTAAGGCATTATTTGAAAATATCCAACTTTGAGCAAAGTAGAGAAGGTCTCTCCCTCTAATGCAAAGCTTTAATAGGGTAGATTCCTTTTTTTTTCTTTGAACCCCATTTACTTGGAGTCCTTAAGGCATATGTACTTAAGCATTATTTCACTCTATCTGAATGGGATCTGGTTTTCGATGTATGATCAGATATTCCATTGAATTCTCTGCTTCTTTGTAACAAAACACGTGGGCAAATAGACACGAATGAATAGGTAACAAATGAGGAGACCTGGCAACTCTTAATCACATTAATCCTCCTATCGGCACCGAAATATACCAGCACACATTAAAGTAGAGCATTTCCCCAAAGCGCTGAAACAAGGTAAAATGTATATAACATCTTCTACAGCAAAAGAATATACGTAGTTCACTCAACGTTTGTGTCGATGTTTCTATGATTGTTAATTGTAAGATTTCCACGAGTTGTAAACAAAAATAGAAAACTTGAAGAAAAGAAAAAAGCATTTGGCTTTCAAGCACCTTCTTCGACTTTCCGAATCCTTTCATATTCTACTGTAAATGTTATAGATCATACATGTTTTCATATGTACGTCTGAAATGTATAAAACATTTAGAGACATATAGATTTAAGTATTCCCAACTTAGCTCTTACCAATCTTTGAAAGCCACAAGTTGATTCTTCAAGTTGTTCACCAATTTATTTTATTATAAATGAAAAGTCTCTTTCCAAAGATATTGTGTTTCATATTAGTTCGAATGATATATCTATTTAGACCCAGTTTAAGAAAATCACCAATAGCCTAAAATCGGGATCACTGAATCTAATGGGTTTATGTTGTCATTAAATCAAATTGTATCAGGCATATAATAAGTATAAATATATTTACATACAGGAATATATTTCGTAAATACGCATATTTGTGTAGACGCCCAATTTATTTATAAATGAGTATATTTATTTATTTATTAAATTAATTGGTTATAGCTAAAAATGTTTAAAAGGTACACACACACACACACACACATATATATATATATATATATATATATATATATATATATATATAGAGAGAGAGAGAGAGAGAGAGAGAGTAATTCATTGAGTCTAGAAGAATACTCAATAGAATGCAGAATGCACTGGATGGACGTTTCGTCCTATTTGTGTCTCATCAGCAGTGTGCATCCACTACCGAGAATCAAACACGGCTCTACGTGGATTCTATTTAGTTTGCGTTGTATCGAAGCGATCTGGGTTCGATGTCGGTAGTTGGTGCGCACATAGGATGGAATGGTCGTCCAGTGTATTCTGTTGGGGATTTTTCTAGACGTAATGAATTACTTTATAATTCCTCATTACTATTTTTTACACACACACTTATAAATATATATATATATATATATATATATATACATATATATATATATATATATATATATATATATATATATATATATATATATTAAGCATATATGTTTATAATATTTTCAGACATATATGCAAGGTCACAGAAGAGCAAGCTGTTTCCAAGAAGGCAAATTTATCCCCCCTTTCCCAAAATTTAGTAATTTCCCATCAGATATATTTTCTCAAGAGCTACATCTTTGGTTGACAAATGTACGCGTGGATGATTTCCTAATCACTTTTATTTTCTTTCAATCAAGGTTCACTGGTTATCTATCTTCCTTCTGCTCATAGTTTCCAGTTCTAATACCTACACTTTCAATTTTATCTCACAATATACACATCATAACAATCGTTAATGTAATACGTATATCGGGCCTTTTATTGGATGCATGATTATGATCATCATCATCCGACTGCAAGGCATCTGATCGTCAACATTTGAGGAGTGTCGAACCACTTCTTAAATGCTGCTGTTCCCATGTCCACCCTGCCCGGTGGAGGTGGCTAGTACCTGTTACGTTCGCAGCTATGGGCAAATAATTAACACCCCGGACTGGGGTCAAAACAATATAAATGTATCGAAATAGGTTTTTATTTTAAAAATACCAACATTACGTTTTTGAAAAATAAATTACTAGCAGTACACTTTTGGAAAAGAAACATATTACCAGCAATATATATGACTCCTGACAAAAAGATGTCTTTAAAATTGCATTTTTGAGACCTGATATACCAACTGATTTTTTATACAATTATATATTTTATTCATAATATTATATATTTTATTCATAATAGACTATCCCAAAAAATCTTGTCGGCTTTCAGTAACCCATTCTGTTCCATATGCCGTAAAACCAAGCCAAACTTAGGAAACTGCTTCGATAACAGTGTAACGTTTTTCGTATGTTGATAAACCTATACCTAGATATGGGATTGAAGCCAAAGTATTACTAATTCCCGTTGATTTTGCTCTAGCTCGTGATACCTGCATAATTATTTTATGTTTCTGAATGTGAATGAATTTTCGGTGACGGTAGATAAGCAGCCTCTTTTCGATCTTGTAATCTCGTAAGATGCATCCACTTTGCAGCTGCGGAGAGTAACCATACCCAGTTTCAATGAGATTGATTAAACATAAAAACCTACATGGTATCCTCATTCGATAGAAAATATATTTTTCATGCTGCAATTCATTACGTAAATCTAACTTAGACTTTCTTACTTATACAAATTATTAATATTATAATCAGTAATAACTTCGGAGAAACAATAATTGAATAGATTTTACTGCACGAAAAACTTTTTTTATGAATATTATGAATTTCAAGTACGTTAAATTTAAGTGAAAAGATATGTTAAAAAAAACAAGAAAAATATGCTTAATAAAATTTATTGAAAATATTCATGCAAACATAGGTAATCAAAACGTCTATATGCGAAAATGAACATTGACCTTTCAGATTTACGTAAATTTTTAGCTATTATTTGATAATGAGATAATTAATTTTTCTTTTCCTCTGTTTCCTCTAGAAGATAATCAACAAAAATGCAGCCACAAACATATGATAAAATATTTTATTAATTTATTAATTTTAGGTATCTTTTAGAGATCTTATTTTATTAAATATATAATTTAAATCGGTATTTCCAAACACAGACACCGTAATTATTTTTCTGCTAAAGACTTGATGGGTTTATAGTTCAGCCCTCAATTAACACATGCGATGATCTTCTAATTTCCAAGTTTTCTACACCAATTTAATTTAACGAATTCATTATCAACATATTGCTTCTGATTAAATTCGAGTGAGCGTACATTGATCCAAAGTAATACATATTTTAGATGATTTATATGTCAAAATGATGTTGTTTATTATTTAGAAATATTTATTTAATATGTGCTTTTCAAATATAATTAGAAATATTGATATTTGTGAGAGAGGATATTTCATAAATTTAGCTGAAAGTAAAAATCAGAGTTTGAGGTTGATTCATAAGTGTACTGCCTCCTAATGTCGATATATGCTTTATTATATACTTTTTTGGAAATATCACAATAATTTATGTACAAGTCAACGTACTTTATATAATACTATCCTCGATAATGTCAGTAAAGAGTCTTGAGCACACACACATACATACATATATATATATATATATATATATATATATATATATATATATATATACATACATATATATATATGTATATATATATATATATATATATATATATATATATATATATATATATATATATATATATATATATATATATATATATATATATATATACATATATATATATATATACACATATATATATATATATATATATATATATATATATATATATAAATATATATATATATATAGATATAGATATATATATATATATATATATATATATATATATATATATATATATATATATAGATAGATAGATAGATAGATAGATAGATATATGCAATTGTTATATATATTATACGTATATTGTATATACGCGCTACGTAATGGAAATCGCACGATATCAGTGTTAGAGCTAACATATTTAGTTGGATTGGTGTGAGAATGTGAGAATGTGATCCTGGGTTTCACGATAAGGAAACCCAGAGTTACGAAAGAAAACAGACCAATACAAAGAAATATATATATATATATATATATATATATATATATCATCATCGCATAAAATGTTTAATAACTACAAAAAAAAAACACTAAAGTAATTGTGATCTTTTTTCAAGTTACCCGATAAGTTGATACGATTTGTCGTAAGAATCACTGAAAAATACTTTGACATATTCAGCTAGAAAGTGAACAGATTAATATCGTTGTGTATCATCCCCACTGCTTTCTCAACTGAGCAATTCCGAGAGGAAATAACATAGAAGCCTTCATTAATGGCATTACACATACTCTGGATTCCATCTACAAAGTCCATTCAAGAACCATCAAAAGAACTGTGAATAAATTTTAAATCTATAGAACAGTAGAAAGGAAAACTGGATCGGGATATCACAACAGGAAGGAGTGATTATCATTCCAATTTACAGCTGATGAACTAAGTTAGAAAATAATCCAAATCAATCCATATTGCGTTTGGAACATGAGAGAAGATTTTCACCTATTTCAGTCCGAAAATCAGTGAAAAGTGACTTGTAAATGAAACAGCAAATTCAATTTTGCCAGAACTTGTTATACCATGACAGAAAGTTAGAATGTCAGAGATGGCGAAGATAATCTTGAATAAGTTGGAAAATTACCCCTATATATATATATATATATATATATATATATATATATATATATATATATATATATATATATATGATGTTTTTCTATCCGTCATGAGATTGGAAAATAATTATAATTATACATTATTATTTTTTAATGTGGACCCCAGTAGTTTCATAAAATGTTGGAGAATCCCAGTAATATATCTTGATATCTTTAATCATTTTTAAGATACATCACTTCAAATTTAATTTTTCAATTAAACAATTTTCATGATACCCGATTTGAACAATTTTGCTGTTGCATCCGATATACCATTATATATATATATATATATATATATATATATATATATATATATATATATATATATATATATATATATTCTTCTTCCTTCATATGCACACATACATTCATGTGCATGTGTGTGCTTTATATTTCTGTGTTCTTGTGAATATGTGTGTGTGTACGTGCATGGGAAAGAGATAGATAGATGAAGAGAAAGTTTTCTTTTGACGTATTTCGTATTAGGAGTAAATTTGTTGTATTGCTTCAGCTGCACATGTCCCCAAATCATAAGTTTTATAAGTATTCTGAACCGATATCCATTTTTATTCCATCCTTTTACTTCAGATTTTTTGCTTGTTCCTTTTCATCTTGGCCATATTGTTTTTAATAATATGATAGTATAACGTTTTCTTCCATTAGTTATATTTTATCTCATTTTTTAATGGATGCCATCTATGCATGAAGTTACTGATCCTTTTCCTGTTCTATGGCTGTCATTCCTATTTTAGACCTTATAGATCCTGCTGAAGTGCATTTTCCTGTCCTGATATTTCCTTTATATTCTTATGCATACTTGGTGCAGATGAACTTTGACATCTGGCTATTTCTATCCATTCTCCTCTATGCTTTTTGCTGTAATCTATGATCACATTATTTGAACTTATATATCTGCATTATGCATTGTCATTTTCTTCTACTATTATCTTCCTCTAATAAACATAGGTCAATATTTTTTCTTTAAATTATGCCACTGACATTTTCAAATTTTGCATGTACGTGACTTCAACGTTTTAAGCTTTCTTGTATTTTATATATTGCTTAGAGTTTTCTCGAATAAATAGACATGAATAGACAGATATTGACATATATGTTACATGAGAATCGCCTGATATTGATATATATAGCCTAATGTTAATAGACTGAAAAAGATGGTGAAATAATTACTGATAATGCTTTAAAGGTGTATCACTGTATGTACTCGAAAGAAATGCACGGCGAAAGTGTGACGAACATCAAGCTGTTTATAAAATATGTATTTTCTTTACTTTTATGTTGTCTACAATGTAAGATTTTATTTCTCAGAGACATGAATAGATTCACTTCAATAGATAGAAAAATGTTCAATGATTATCGACAATATTTCGGTTGATTTTCAATCTGTTTATATAAACATCTTTGGAGCATCTTAGAAAAGGCCGCTCAATTTTCATTGTCTCTCGACAATTTATCATGAGTGTGACAGCTTTCTGTGAGGTTGGTCGAACAATGGCTTTGTTTGCCTAGCGATTCTTTATTATCCGCCTATTTTTTTAGAGATTTTGAAATGTTGATATTCTTGATAATTATTTTATTTATTTATTTCTCGATCACTGCATAATTCTTGGCCTAGAGAACGTAGTTTTATACATTTATTTATATTTGTTTAGCATGTGTGTTTTATGCATATTTGATATAGCAAAAATATTTATTTTATATTTTGCATATCTCTATTGCTGATTTAGCTTTATCATTTCGGTATTTGACGGAAATTTGACAAAACATTTATTAATCTTAGTTTTCGAAATTTTACACATTAATACATTAAATGGACATGTATTCGGTGCTTCCGGCTCTTTCTGAATTCTGTTTTTCCATATCTACAAGTAATCGTTTGAGATATATGAAATGAGTAAAGAATGATAACGTCCGTTGTATATGTCTTCGGTCTCATGTCTTTGCATTTTTTCAACTAAAGTCATTATTCGTAATTTTTTTTTTTTAATTCATCACCTGTGGTAGTCTCTGTTATTATTCGAGAAATTTATATTTTTCCTCCTGATATAGCCGTAAATGGAGAGTAATTCAGCGAATTTGGTATTTCTTTGATTCAGAGGAGAACCACGGTTTCCCCCTGGCAATATTTACTATTATTAGAGTCCGATGAACTTGTTCAATTAATATATTTGTTTGTGGATTGTATGATGTTTTCAGCAGTCTCTGGAATACTATTGTCTTCAACAATTTTGAAAAAATTCCGATAGCCTATGTTCAACTGTTTGTGATGGAGAGAATTTTATCAGTTACACTGTCTGACAAGCTTTTATTTTTAATAATTATGTTTACATGTGTAAGGCACATCGGAGTTTGTCACAAATGGTAAGGATTTGTTAACGCATTGAGAGTTAGAAGGAAATTATATATGTATAGGAATTATGGATGTTTTGCATCTAAATGTTATCGCAACCACCTGATCACATGGTGAAGGAAGATATGTTTGTTTTCAATGTAGTAAGGATGGTTTAGACATGTAAGCTCACCAGCTAGTCGTGCACATGCCGTATTTATTTTCTAGCTATATTACGAGGGTAGCATCGGGGAATGAACAAAATTAATTTACCGAAACTGGTTTTCGATGATTTCTGTCTGTTTATATAAATGTCTATAAACAAAATTTGAAATGTCCGCTCTCTTCTAAATGCCTCGCAGCATATAGTTGTAAAACTTTTCTAATTGATTGGTTGATCTATATATTTTAGTGAAGGTGATATATTTGCTACTTTTCTTTTTATTTGTTTATTTTTTCTTACATTATGGTTTCGAAATATTTCTGATTGGTTGATAGGAATATGGCTGTGTTTGGATAAAAAAAATTCTTATCTGTTTATTTGTAGGTTTTTGAATTGGTGATCTTCATGTTATTTATTATTATTTATTTACTTCTTTATCATTAGAGGCCTTCTTCAGAGAACCCACGTGCAATTCGAGAGACGAAAATCCTTGATATGTTCGGTGTTGATCGAAGTTGACTCGTTTGGTTTTTGAGTTATTCTATTAGACCATCCAGTTTCCTTGCATTGAGCTTTTGCAGCATGTTCACAGGTAAGTTCAACTGGCATTTTCTGGTTTTCTAGAATTCTGGAGGTTCATCTACGTATTAACTCCTCTTTAATTGTCCAAATATTTTACTATGGTACGCTCTCCGTACACTATAAATAATGGTCGATTTCGTTTCTCGTTCTCTTTCTACTTTGCATGTCAGCGGACAGTTTTAGAAATGTGATCTGTTGCAAAGATTCGCGTTTTCGTCCACTTGTAGGAAAACCGAATGAACTTTCACCAAATTACAAACTCTTTACTTCCACACTCAAACACAAATATTTACGTCTTTTTTTACTTGCAAATCTATCTATCTATCTATCTATCTATCTATCTATCTATCTATATATATATATATATATATATATATATATATATATATCGATCTGGTTTGTTTTCTTCACATCTGTTAAACTCAAATTGAGTTCGCCGTTTTCATGTAGTTGATTCTTCTTCTAGCAGGGATAAACAACACGTGTTCCTAATAAAACAACTCGTAAATACCCTCCGGTCCTTTACATATGTACCGTTGTATATGAAGAGTTACTCTGAATATATTGGATTATACTCTTAGCTAGGTAATTAATATAAAGCAGAAAAATTTTGGGACTCTCATGGGACTGGGATGACATTTTTTACCTCCACAGACCTACATGTGAGGAAGGACTTGATTCTTGACAATACTCTTCAGGTGATCCTATAGTTTCTAGGCTTGTCCATTATCTCCTTCTTTAAATTCTGTAAGAGATTTTGTAATTAATTTTCCTTGTCTGCTACCAGTACTGTGTCATCTGTGTATTTGATGTTATTAAGATTGAGGCCACCAATGCTAAATCCCAGTGGTGATGTCTAATTTTCTCAGAATTGCTTCGCTGTATAGGATGTACATGCCGCGTATGAGGACGTATTCTTGTCTTACACCCCTTTCTATTTTCGTATATTCGCTGAACACATTTCCCCTGCTCATGCACGCTGTTTAGTGCCAGTACGGGTCATTGGTTATTCTGATATCTTTTGCGAATATATCAAAGTTGCTGAGCAGTTCCATCAGATACTTGTGGCGTAATTTTTCGAGGTTCATTGCGAAGTCTATGAAACATAGGTACACGTCCTTCTGCATCTGTACCGCGCTTTCTGATAACATTTTGAGTATGAATATCGCGTTCCTTGTTTCGTTGTCTTTAACAAAGCCTCACTGTTCTCGTCCCATCTCTGACCTACGTGCTCTGTTGATCAGAATACGGAAATTACTTTTACAAATTTGGGAGTGGACACAGACTGGAAACAAGATAAAATATTCATATAAAAATATGCCCACAAGGCCATCGTTGAGCCTCAACACATCAAATCGTAACAAATATTCACAATGTCATCCACTTGTTACTACATACGCATGTACCCGTCGGATCAATGAATGACTGACAATTTCAAAGATTCCCACAACACTGTGTGTAATGTTTTCGCAAGCTCTTGTGACATGTTGTTGAAACGCTTCCTTATTGTCAATACCTGCTGCAAAATCCAATTGTTTTAGGTTCCCCAACAGATAAAATAATCCCAAGGTTTGAGGTCGAGGAGAACATACCCATTCATCTTTCACGCTAAACTGCAGTCAGTGAATCGCTAACAATGTGACTAAAATATGTTAGAGCTCCATCATGCATGAATTACTTACATCTCCGTATTAGCAGGAGTGCTGCCACTAGCAAGCTAGGAAGTGTGTTTGAAATAAAGTCGCAGTAGATAGCTGCTGTAAGACGTGCTAGGAGAACATTTGAACCTAATATTCAGTAAACTCCAAATCTAGCTACACATTAATCGTAAGCTGGTGATTTTGTCTAGCCTGTATTGTACGATGGCGATTCCGATCCGCATACACCTCTTGGTTGTATAAATTTATTATTCCATTTCTTCAAAATATTGCCTCATACATAAACAAGGCTGAAGAGATAAAAAAGGATGGGTGGTGTATCGTGTATAATTGGTTTCAGCATATATAATCATATTGTTCGCGATGCACTGACTCAAATCTAATATGAAAATGGATTGGTGACAATGTCTCAGCTGACATGAGGTGGAAAGAATACATTGACATCATGACACCGGATGACTGATAAGAAAGTCGGTTCACTGTGTCGGGAGAGACAATCTTTCTCTCAGGAATCTATCTTCCATATCTATAAGTCACCGATTCTTCCACGCTTAGAATATTGCAGCCATATATTATCCGGTGCCACTGTTATTTACCTGGAGCCCTATGATAAGACTCAAAGAAAAATCAGCAATATTATTGATCCTGATCTGGCGTCTCGGCTTCAGTCACTTTCTCACCGCCATAATGTCGCCTCTCTGGACCATTTTTATAAATACTTTCATGGTAGTTGTTCGGGTTATCTCTTCACTAAGATATCTAGACTGTATTAATTTTAGAGGAATACTAGATTGAAGGCGATATCTGGTCTTATTAACGTTTGAGCTGGTTATGTATCGCTTTGACTTCTATGGTAACAGTTTCTAACCTTCCGGTACGATGTTTTCCAACTTACTTCAAACTGCAAAAATTTAAATGCAATGTTAATCGTTATATACTGTTCTCAGTTTCTCATCATTACTAATGCCTCCACTCCTCATTCGCCCTCACCCTGTCACCCTGCATGCTAGTCGCTGCAATGTCTAGCTTAGGGTAATGCCGAATGATAAAAATATGTTTATACAAAAACAAAACACAAAATAATCGGCAAATGTTATCCAATGAGGAGTGATCAGAGGGCGAAAGACCCAGCATACATTGGAAATAGTACGGACAGAGGCGCTGCTCTTGAAGTACATTCCAACATTCCAATCGGTGCTATGACATGCATGACATGCTACGGACACATGACGTGTACTGATACCGGGGTATTCTCCGAGCGTTTGTATAACGTGTTCTACGTCGCTTGGCGTAGATGCGGTTCTCGGTTATTCTCGATCTAACACTTGTGATGTACAAGATCCTGTCTCACAAACGTTATGATAAACAGCAGCAAAGGTTGAATGACTTGGCTGCATTCTATTTCTATTTGGAAACGCCATCTGATACAGGTGTTCGACCTCGCTTCCATTGCAATTACGCACGGTATGAATATCCTGCCTCTGTTAAACGGAACATTTCGCAGTTGACTCATTACTGCACTTATGTTATATACATATATATATATATATATATATATATATATATATATATATATATATATATATATATATATATATATATATAGCATGAAACAAACCATCCACTTCATTTATTTAAATATGTTCTTTTCTCTTACATTGAACAATTTTTAGTTATAAATGTAGCATACATGAAAATTATATATATATATATATATATATATATATATATATATATATATATATATATATATATATATCGTTTTCGCTCGCTTAGTTACTAACACTACTTACAAAATCTACCACAAAACTACCAGTTGAAGGCATAATATAATTGACTTATTAGCATGCACACTATGCCAGAAACAATATGTGTGAAAATCTGAATAGCATTTTCACTACCAAATTAATAAGTAGTAATTTTGTATTGAAAATTTTGTATTGAAATTTTGGGCGGTAATCTTGTTCGAAAGGTCATCATCTTTCGTTGGGAGCCGACATAATAAGTATTATGTCGGCTCCCACCGAAAGATTATTACTTCACGAACAAGATTACCGCCTGAAAAAAAAAAAAAAAAAAAAAAAACATGAGTGTAACAGCCATGCAAATTTTCCCGTGATTGAAAGAATAGAAATAGACACAAAAGATAAAGTTAGGGAAATACTAGAACATGAAGAAAAATGGATTTTGCTCCTGTAACACATTGTCCGGACGTATTTACCAGCAAACTTAATAGCACAGATAGAAGTAATATATACATCCATATATCACAAACTCTATAATATATATTAATGACATTTTTTATCATTTGCCATTTCAAAAATGTCTCACTATTATATCCTTGCTTTATATCCCATATGTAAGTGGACAATCTGGTACTATGTCTAAATGTTTTATGATTAAACCTACTTAGATGATTATAATAAGGTTTTTGAAGCTACCTTGGGTAGATCCGATGTAAAAATGTTATGTACTTGTTATCATAGATATGTATATGTACGTATATGTTTATGTTTATATACACCACGTGTGTATTTCTGTACGTATATGTATGTATGAATATATATATATATATATATTTTTTTTTTTATGTGTGTTAATTTGTTTTTTGCCGTATATATATATATATATATATTTATATATTGTGGATTTCTTTATCCTGTTTTTCTTTGCCAAATATATAATGAAACTATTATCATATTATATGATTAATAATATATATATATTTTATTGATATTTATTGTTTTAGTTTCCGTTTTAATATATTAAATAATATTATTTTAAACAAATTTTATCTTTTTATATATTTGCTTTAAAAAAAAAATTCAATAAGTGGTTAGCATTTATTTAAGTCTAGAAATATTTACTGGTTGTGATTTCTCAATGTCTTGACATTGTAGTGTTTGTCTGTTTACATATCGGTGTCTATGTGTATGTAGAGTGTATCATCATATATTGTGTGTGTGTGTTGTTGTTTCCGTCTTTTTTTTAAAGGCTGTGGAGTTGTTCATAATCTTTTTTTTTTTTTTTTTTTTTTTATAGTGTGTGTGTATATTTGTGTGTGTGTGTGTGTGTGTGTGTATGTATCTAATTATGTCTGGATGCGTTGTATTATAATCTGATTGTATTTTTTTTGTCACGCGTGAGTTTAGGATATTCACAAACTTTAAAATAAAACGGAAAAGAAAAAAATATATACATTTATTATCAGATGTTCGGAAAATTGTATCTTTTTGTCTTGTCAACGTAATTTCAATGAAGAAATGAATTGAATAAACATATATATTTTTTTTTCAATAATTTTGTAGTTTTAAACTTAATAGTGATTAAATTTGGATTTTTAAAAATTGCCAGTTTTTAATTTTAATATTAAATTTTATCATATAAATTTATAATTATTAGTTAGTAAAAATTATTTTAATATATATATATTTAAAGATCTAAATAGCTATAATAGCAGGATTTTGTTGTCAAGCTTTTGAATCTTTCTGTACTTCGTTTTGATTGGTTATTCTAGCTTTTATACAATATATATATAGTGTAGGATCGTTAATATATAAACTTTTAAAACCATTTATTTTATTTCAAACCATCACTTGATAAGACTTAAGTGTGTTGAAATAAAATGGGATTTTTGTAGTGATTTTATAACATACTTATGTTATAAATTTTTTATAAAAATAATTATATATATATATATATATAAATATAAAATTAACAGAACTATGTTCATTGAAATATATAAATATATATATATATATGACGTTATATATATATATATATATATATATATATATATATATATTACAATCACACACACACACACACACACACACACACACACACATATATATATATATATATATATATATATATATATATATATATATATATATATATATGTATAAGTGCGCAGGTATGTAGAAAATAGAAAAGAACACGTTGGGTGCATAATCCGGGGTTCCTTAATATTTTTGCTTTTATTTTTAAGAAGACAGTGCTCCATAGAGAAGTAGAGCTTTATTATAATAATAATATTTTTTGTCTAAAAATATGATTCCTTCGCTAAATAAGAGTTCTCATGTTTCAAAAACGAGAGCCGAAACCATCCAAATAATTATTAAAATTAAGTTGAATTGTTGTGCTTAGTCTCTGACCAATTAACGAAGGGGAAATAGTCTAGCCACTCACACAATAACGAATTTTGTAACGGACCATGTCTAAAAACACACGTAAAACGAGAGATAGCATATTCCTAAAATTTCGTTGAAGATGAAACAGGACTAAACACTTTCGGCTCTCGTTTTTTGAAACATGAGAACTCTTATGTAGCGAAGGAATCATATTTTTAAACAATATATATATATATATATATATATATTATATATAAATATATATATATATATATATATATATATATATATATATATATATATATATATATATTGAATTGAATTGTTATCTATGTATAGATTTCGATATCATGGAATGCATATCTGGTCTTCAATTATTGTATTTTTTAGTCATTACACTAATAAAGTATTTTAGAAAATTTAGCAATTTCCCATCATCGCCATCGTCATCATTGAATGATATTAAACAATTAACCTCCCATGCTAAATCTCTCGTTGGCCCTGAAGAAAATTCATTTGAAAGACAAATGTTTCTACTGAAATATCTTTCGTTCCTTTTACGTAAACTTTACTATTGTTTGACTTAAGATTTACATTGTTATTCATTTCGAGAGGAAAAAAACTATATTTCATGGAAACAGACAATGTATATCCTAAGGTCTTCAAACGGTTTGAAACAACACAATTTTATGCGAGATTCGGACTGGTATATGTATTTAAGAACAGAAAATTAGAAGACACACGCACGCATGCGCATAACACACACACACACGCATATCACACACACACACACACACACACACACACACACACACACACACATATATATATATATATATATATATATATATATATATATATATATATATATATATATATATATATATATATATATATCTTCTATTCATTATTAAGAGCTCAGATGATGAAGTAAATAATTACTTTGGTGTGTTGGAAATTTCAACAAGAACAATAGTAATTGTAAAGAGGATAAATGAATATCGTTCCTTGCTTTTCATGATGAATTGTTTTTATTATACGAAGAAGTTTTTCTTCTGAAATGGAAGGAAGTTATCTTTAAATGCAATTCGTTTTCTTTTTCTTTCAATCCATGCTGATGTTTTATAAAACGTCGTATCATTTTGAAAGAAGAAAAAAATTCAATTCTGCCATGAGGCAGAACATGAGTTCCTTGCTTGAAGACGTTTTCTTTTTTGTTCGCTTCATGAAACACACTGCCAGTGTTCGATATTCTAAAACAAAACTTAAATAAAACATTGCTTAGCTTCTTTCTCTATCTCTGTCTCTCTATATACAATGTATGCTTCCGTCATATGTGTCAGGAATTTAAACTGCTTAGTATTATTAATTATTAATAAAGAATAATTCCGTCGAAATTCTTGCTCTGGGCTGATGGTCGAGTATTGTTCTCAAAAGAAGCAAGCAATGGCAAGTAAAAGAAAAAAAAACACACTACTACGTCATTTGTTTCTTCCTCGTCTTTATTATATTAAGGAGAACTAAACAGTATTCGAAACTGGCAGAATTTTCATCTACGTACTATGTTTTTTATGTACTAAATATCACATTAGAAAACTCAGAAAAAAAAACTTGAGAAATATTTTTCATGGTGTATGCAACATGAATAGAATTATATATAAGAGAAGTAAGGGCTTCATTTGCTATTTCATATTTAAATATATATTTTACAAGCCCAAAGTTAAATTTCAAATTTTACAGTGTCAGCATCGGAATACACACATGCACTTATATGTGCGTACGCCTATGCGTGTTTGTGTGTGCCTGGGTGTCTTTGAAAGAAGTCTAGTCAAAGATTTTGTACTGAGCATATTTTTAGATATTCGATAAAATTAATATTGGAGATAATTTTCGTCGTGATAGTTGTGTGTATATAAAATACATATATAAAGCACAAGTATATATATCATTCATTAGAGAATATATCAGGTCATCCCATAAGTTCTGTCCTAATTTTTTGTTAAAATGAATGAAATTTAAAAAGTATTTTATAATGTCTAATGGAGCTGGACATTATTTTTATGTTTAGATGCATTTAAACTGATCAAATTTTATTTCAGAGAACAATAAAATTACATTTTGTTTGATTAAAACCCTGCTAACATGGAAGTACCCAAGAATCATTTGAGGCACATAATGCTTTATGAGTTCAAGAAAGGAAACTCACCAGCCGAAGCGGCTAGAAACATTCACTCAATTTATGGAGAGGAATGTGTGAATTAAAGAACTCGCAGAAGATGGTTTGCAAAATTCAGAGGTGGAGATTTCACCCTTGAAGATGAAGATCAAACCAGATATCCAGTTGAGTTTCATGAAAAGATGCTTGAAGCAACCCTTGAAGAAAATCCTGCTTTATCAGTTGAGGAATTGGCAGTGGTTCTCAATTCAAACCATACAACTGTTCATCGTCACCATCAACAACTTGGAAAAGTTTCTAATGGAAAATGGGTGTCTCGTGAATTGTCTGAAAACAACCTCAAATCCCGAATTGACAGCTATTGTAAGACAGGATGAGGTTAAACTGACATTTGTTAATTCTTCGAGTCAAAGCCAAAAGAATTTTACAGTAATGGAATTAGTAAGCTTGGTAATAAATGGAAGGAAGTCATAGATAATCAGGGAAAACTATGGGTTACAGGGCGTGGGGAAATAAGAAGAGAAATATTAGTTATAAGTAGAAAGAAAAGAGCCATCAGTACTTCAATAGATTGCGATTTACATTGCATTTCGATTCATGCGGTTTAAAGTTGGTAAGAAAGTATGTTATAGGAGACTGTTAGCATAGAGATTTCGTCTCCATTTAGCAAAGTAAACTGTAAATTGATGAAATTTCGACGCCAGTCTAGTACTGCGCTTAGATTCATAATGTGTAGGTAGCATCGCGCAGAGCTGATGCGAACAATTACAATGAAATTATTTATAGAAGAGACTCAGGGAGGGAACTTTACGGCGGTAGGAAAGAGACGGAAGCAGAGCCGACAGATCAGGTCCGATAATATTGCTGATTCTTCTTATATCAAGAGGCTCAATAAGATAGCGGGAGCACCGGACCATATGTGGCAGCAATATTCTAAGCATGGAGTAATGGTAGACTTATAAATATGTATGATAGATTTTGGAGAGAAAAATTGCCTCGCAGGATACAGTGAACTATATTTCCTACCAGTTGACCAAGCAATGAATACAAGTCCTTTGACTGCATGTCAGTTGAGAACGTTACCCGCACAAGGCGCCACTAGCATCATCCATGTTGATGGAAGGTAAAGATGAGTCTCTCAGATTATTAATGGATAGAAATTTAGTTTTAAAGGCGTTAAAATGAGCAAGCCATCTTTTGCCCCATTTAACAACGGACTTGAGGTCGTTTTGGACATCGGCTTCACTTTTGAACAAATCGATCTTATCAGCTTTTCTATCGAGGCAATATGAAATGGTTGTGCCATCAGTGATACGAAGTTGTGAGCTGATTCCACCAGGAAGTCCATTAATAATAATTAAAAAACAACATCGGAGCAAGGATATGTGTGTGTTTGCTCGCGCATGCCTACGTCCGTGTGTGTTTGCTTTCTTCATATAGCAGACATAATATGAAGTTTAGAAACCATTTCGGTGCGGCTAAACACGAGTTATGTTTGTAATTTCAAACGAGGCGGGCAATGACAGAATGGTAATAACATATGAACTAAACGATATATCCCTAGAGGTCAACAGGGGAACGAGAATACTAGATTAAATAAAGTCTTAAGTTCGAAATTCCATGTAAGGCACTCGGGGTCGACATAAAACTCTAAAATTCTGAAGGCACAAAGGCCAAAACGCTGTGAGAACAAAAAAGAACAGGTTAATAGCCCACTTGCAAATAGTTCAAATATATATTTTTCACCAAATACAAATATCAGGAGATTCGAAAGTTAGTTTGTTACAGCTAGAACGTTAATTATGTAATTGATGTTTGATATGATTTAAAAATTAGATGCTAGAAAACGGTGTGAACGAGGATAAGGATAACTTATCATTGAATTGGAGAATTCAGGATTAAAATGTAGGAGGAAGCAGGCATGCTGTAGTTTATTGCGAAAAGTTGCAGTTCATAAGATGTTTACTGAATGGAAGTTCTACTCATATTTTATACATGGAGGAATTAAGCGTGATTCAATTCCGGAGATGAGACCTGATGTTTCCTAAAAGTACATATTTGGTAGTACTTGAAATTTCAGATCATCAGAATATATGCTAGTGAAATCATGATATGGCAACGATTGGAATGCAATATTGAGTCCATACTGAAACAAACAAAATTCGTGGAAAATTATTTACAGCAACTTTGCTAATGGAGCGAAATGATTAGAAGCTGAATGGCGATGATAAATTCATAATAAATGTTTGTAGGGAGATAATCATTGAAGATTTTCAAAAAAAGATATAATTAACTAGAGAATTTCAAGAAGGAAACAGAATTAATTCCATTGAAAAAGAGAATGTAAATAAAAATATAAAAAATAATATTGTCTGTAGTCAGTTTTAATAAAGTTTGATATGAAAACCCGGGGAATAACGAAAAAAAAAGGCGCTAACGCAATCCTAATAGTATTTCCGAATCACTTACCGGTTGTTCAACCACATGGCCAAATTTATCTGGTAAAATTTTTTAAAGTATCTCGATAAATGTAATAAAACTAAACCAAAAGTATCAACAGGATCTAAGGTTTTAAGAATAAGAGGAAGGAAATTACATTCCAACCAAACATCAAAATCAGACTCTTATTATGAAAACTTATATATAAATAGATGCTTCGTTCATTAAAATTGGATGTATCCTTGATAAATTCATTTCATAGAAATATTCGATTTAATAATTCTAATTAATTTAACTGTGGGAAATTTGCCTAATCTCGTTGTTGAAAGGCAGTAAATTTGATGAGAAAAAAATTGGGGCATACCTAATGAATATGTTTAGTAATTATTGTTGAATTTCCCTTATTTACAGTGGATATAATCGAATATAATAGAAAAGAATAAATAAAATATTATATATATATATATATATATATATATATATTGTTAAATATAACAGGCAATGAACGTCTATTATGATCGAAAATGAGCCGTTATAAGCTTCGTAATGATGCCTTAATTTCAGAATCTGTCAAACATTTGGATATATTTTATTATGATATTCCTTTACGTAGGCTTTCGGCTCACATGTCCCATCTTCGAAGTGGTTAAATCGTCATTTAACTAATGTTAAGAACAATGTGTTTGAATTATGTTCTGCTGCCCCAGTACACGATATATATATATATATATATATATATATATATATATATATATATATATATATATATATATATAGATAGATAGATAGATAGATAGATAGATATATAGGAAGAAATATAGTTTTAAGGTATACTATATTTATGGGATAAAGAGTTCAACATCTGACATAGAGCGTATGTAAATATAAATCTAAAACTGAACAGTGAAGTCAATACTGATACGCGGCAGGCTGTTTCATGCTAGATTCAATCGTCACACAGCGCGTGTTGGATTTTTTCTCGACTATAGATATATACGGATCAGTCGTGTATTGCGGATAATCCATTATCGTTTATTTTGGCGGGATTGGCTTGTTTATTGATTTCTTTATTTATTTGGGTTAATTTGTTTTAATCGTATTTTTCATGTTTTTTTTTATATATATTTATTTAGTGGTTTCAGTTTTCGATGTTTTATTAAAGTTGTTAAAGATAGGGGGATTTGCTTAGGAAGCTTATTTAATAGATTGTTTTGTCCGGGAAGATACTTAAACCTATTCATTCGTCCAATTTTTAGATTGATTGTCATAATTTATTCTGTTATTTTGGCGTAGGACAGTTTTTCATTTGTTTATTATTTTATTTATTTATTATTATTTTTTGGATTGATTATTTTTATTTGCTTTTTTTTACACTGATTTTACACTGGCTTCGTATATTTCGTGGTTTTGTAAGCAATCACAGTATAAGGGACATCCATTGTTTATTCTACAGTTACAGGTGGGTTTAATTTGTTCGGATTCGTCAGGACGATAGCTTTCCTGTTGTGCTTTTTTATTATTTTTGTCATGTTCTCCGTGTAACTGTAGCTGATTTTTAGAGTGTTTCATTAAAAAATGTTTGTTGAGTGCTTAATGCCGGGAAATATTTGTTTAACAGCTTGAAGAATATTTTACTTAGGTTTGCTTTTATGTTTTTCACTAGCGTGGGTTGAGCCATATGATAATTCTCTTCCTGTTGGTATATCTCGTGCTCTATGGTGAGTATGTGAATTTCGCCGGGAAACCACAATATTTTAGAGCTGTTTCATAGTCATACTTAACTTCGGTAAACATAAATTCTTTGCAAGAATTGTCGGAAATCTTTGGTTATTGAAATTTCGTATATGTCTGATTACTGACGGCCGGTGATTTGAAGATGGAACTTCCAATTTTTGAAAGATCCATAGGAGGAGAACAAGGATGATTATACTTTGATAGGTAATCCATCATGTCTTTATAGGAGAAATTTTGTACATGTGCTCGAAAGGATCGGATAGGCATCAGTGCTGCTGTACATATACTTTATTTCTTAAGGCGCCCATATAATATTTAATACTATACTAGCAATAATAGAGCTAAGCATAAGGGATTATTCTTTCAGACGCCGAACTCTAAGGTGTTGATCATTGAAGAAGATATTTACTCCATTCTGGAGGGTTTCATCGCCAGAATTTCCTCCACAAATATATAAAAAATAATATATATATATAAAAAAAATATATATAAAAATAATATATATATATATAACCATATTTTAAATCAATTAATTTATAATATATATATATATATATATATATATATATATATATATATATATATATATATATATATATATATATGTATGTATATAAATATATATATATATATACACACATCATATATATATATATATATATATATATATATATATATATATATTTAAAATTTCGAAGGTACAAGCGTCTCTCGCCCCTGCGCATATACAGTCTCAGCAATGTAAACAACTCCTATCTTATTACGTTCTAACGGATGAAACGCGTCAAAATAGTTTTTCAAAATTTCTTTTATTGAAGAATTTTTCTTCATATAAAGAATATATGAAATATTAAATATCGTTATCCAATATATATATATATATATATATATATATATATATATATATATATATATATATAGGCTATACTCGTTTCGAAAAACCTACGAAATTTTGATTTGCCAATAATCAAATCAATCTCAGCTTTCCCTGACAATCCGTTTAGTTGAAACCAGGGTAGGTTTGTCTGGCTCACTAGTTTTATATATATATATATATATATTATATATATATATATATATATATATATATCACAAAATAAAAAGAAAGAACATTCAGATTTAAAAGCCAGATTTCTTTAGCATTTATTAATAACAAAAGTTTTTTGAAAACCGTGTTTGATACACAGTGGAGAATAATATTATAATTATTATTTTAAAAAAATATATTCCACGCGACACAAAATCACCATAATCTAAAGTTAAGCTTAAAATTCCCAATTTAGTTTCATTTTCAAGCGATGCTGAATAACTTAGTAAATAGTACAAGATAGTTTAAGGTGTTAAATTTTTTTAAAGATTTTTTTTTGTTTTTTTTGACGAATCTGGACGCAATTTTATTTAAGTTAGCAAAGAAAATATCTGTTAAAGTATGTGTGTGGGTTTGTAATTTCTCTTGGTTGATACTGACTTTATTAGTGAACATATACCGTCATTCATAAAACAATCAGATAATTATAAATGCTGCTAATGACAAAATATTCTATGGACACAGTAATTTCAATAATGGAGTCTTAAAGAATAGTAGGTATAAATGCCCTGATATTAATTATATAAAAAATGATAAAAACAGACAAGAAATAGAAATAGAAAAATCATTTGATATACACCCCCATTCAATTACATAGTTAAATAGGAAGTTAGGACAGAAATGCCTGGTTTTAATTGAAAAACATCTTCCTATAAAAACATATATTTATCAAAAAAAAATATTTAATTTTTTTTTAATAAAAATACATTTAAATAATATTTTCGTTGTACTGAAAACATGGAAAACATGCATAAAAAAAAAACATTAATAAAATTTTAAATAAATACATAAGACAAAATAAAATAAACAGTGGTCCAGAAATAAGAATAAACAACAGTTAAGAAAAATATATAAACATATATATATATATATATATATATATATAAATATAGTAAGGCTGCAAATCGTCCATTAAATAATAAAAAATGTTTCAGAGAATCTATACTTTACCAATACACTATTCTATCTATTGAGAATCCTAATATTGAATAATATATATATATATATATATATATATATATATATATATATATATATATATATATATATATCTGTATTTAAAAAAAATATATATATATGTATATATTCATATATATATGTGTGTGTGTGTGATAATTTGTGTGAAATTCAGAGAAAAGAATGATTAATCAATCATAGATATAGACATGAAAATAATTTTATTACTTTGTATAAACTAATCTATGTTTTCTTTACAGTTGGCATAAAAATGTTGTAAATACATTTGCAGACATGAACAAAATCAAAGATATTTTCTGTCCTTAAGTAATATGCATAAGCTTGATAAACCAGAATTAAAGAAACGAATCATTCGATCTATTATAATTATATGATTTCAGAGAATTGTATCGGGTCGTGTGTTTTACAGTATATACTTATACCCATGTTGAAATATTCAATAAAATCATATTCAGTCAACTAGCTTGACTTGCATCTAAAGTCACTTTATCATCTCCGTACATACATAAATATCTAAGAAAATTAATTTATACTGTAGATAATTTTACTACAAATATATACTGTTGATACTTGTTTCGGGGTTCACTATTCGTCCATAGCTGTGACCGTAACAACCAACCGTTACTACTTTGTCATATTTTGACTTGGTGGATAGATGTAAATCAGGAACTTAAAAATTAATAATTTAAAAAAGAAAAAGGAAAAAGAAATTGATATTCTTATGAGGTAATTTGAATTTCTCTATTATGTAACTTGTATGCTCTGTTATAATAAATATATTGCGCTCATTTTTTTGACCAGTTTTAATGTTATATGATTAAGTTTCATTTGTATGATATACCAACGGGTTACACACACACATACACGCACACACATTCACACCTACACGCACGCAGACTCACTCACACACACACACACACACACACACACACACACACACACACATATATATATATATTTATACGCTAATGTTCACATGTTTGATGGAAACGATGGTAGATTTATAAACTGTTCCAAATGTAAATAATCTAAAAACATTTCACATTGTTAAAAGAAAGTGAGAAATGTTTTTATTATCAAATAATTTTATTATTGGCAACAGGAAAAAAAAACATTTTAGGATTTCATTTTGATCTCGTCAAAAAATCCAGCTTTATTCTTAAATAATGCAGGACAGATTTTTGGAATTCGTTGCAAAGCCTTCTAAAATAATGTGTTTGATAATTGATTCGATTCTTTCCTTAATGATTCTAAGAGTTTTTTCTCATTTCCATCTTTTTTCATATTCATCCCATTTTTACTCATGGTGTTTGAACAAACATTTGAACGGCGCATATATATATATATATATATATATATATATATATATATATATATATATATATGATTAAATAGTTTAGAAGAAAAAATATTTTTAACCAACGTATTTTGTAAGAAATTTATCACGGTAATTACACATGCCATGATAACGTCCCTCACGATACGAAACTCGTCGGATAAGAATTGAATTTCCTTTTGTTTATTTCTTCATTCATTTTGATCCCTTAAAGTTACACACTCTATAGAAATAATTCATATATATATATATATATATATATATATATATATATATATATATATACGAAATTCTACACTAGGTACTTATATACAAGCTGAATAATGAAATTATTTTTATCAATGTGTATGTTCTTTTTCACTAAACTATGCGGGATTATAGAGTGGCCGAGAGATAAATTATCATTTAATTACACAAAAATGAAAATAACACTGATATCCCAATTTACAAGATTTTACGGTTTTACCAACCTAACAATAAAGAATAAAGTCATTCAATAAATTAACTATATTCTTCAGCCACAGCCTCCAGACATGTTCGGAATCTCCTGCATGTTTTCTGGACGGTCTACTTGATGAATGCTCCCATTGACTATGCCTTTTATTCATCTTTTGTATGAGGGTTGATGTTGTTGCAGAAATGTTCTTACAGCCATGACAGTCGTCTTGCTTTTGACACAAGGCATCTCTACGTCCTCAAGGCAACTAATGTATGCCTTCGCGTTGACTCCAAGGCCAGCACCAACAAATTCGGTAGTTCTTTTCATATCAGAGCGATCAAAATGAGCTGCCGCGCCTTCATAATCACCATTTGACTAAACCAACTCTTTCCTGAAATCTCCTCAGATTGACACCCAATCATTCTGAATTTTTCGTACTAGAGGTTCCCAGGAATGCATCATGCCGTCTCGAAATGTCTGGCGGATTGAATTGCAACATATTGCTCTTTTTCTCACAGATGTTGCCTAACTCACCCTACTATGCTTTGCATTTGACCAAAATAAAAAAAAAATGCACATGCGCGAAGTTAAATCTATACATTACGGCAA
The DNA here is from genome assembly GCA_903632075.3 of Acanthosepion pharaonis. Lineage (NCBI taxonomy): Eukaryota > Metazoa > Mollusca > Cephalopoda > Sepiida > Sepiidae > Acanthosepion > Acanthosepion pharaonis. Next base: position 343,649 of record CAHIKZ030001995.1, read on the forward strand.
TTTATCCATCGCAAACTGTACATTCCAGTCAGAAAACTAGTATTATAAGTTCACCAATGTTCGACAACCGGAATGAAAGTACTACAGACATCCTGTAATTTCATGGATCGTTGTTTCCAAGTGTATCTGACTTAGCGTATCTGACAATGGCGTCATCGATCGAATGTTGGCTATTGTGGTCAATCATTTTTTTTCCATTTTCGTTTTGAGTTAGCCATGTGTATATTTCAAGAAATATACTTCTACTATTTGAAAATACTTGCATCTTTTTAGCATTCTTGTGAAAATAACAAATCAGTCTATGTACGGAGACTAATGCTATTGTAATCTTTCATCATATATGATCACTGTGAGAGCTTTTCGCAAATAATTAAAAAAAATAATATATTGTGTAAAGTTTTCCTTGTAAAATAATGATTTACATATTGCTTTCTGATTGATTTAGAAAATAGAGAAATGTACATTAATAAATACACATAGTATATTCTGAAAATTATGTCATTTCTCTTGAATATATCTAGTTAAGAAATGTACATCTCTTGTTTTGTTAAATACAGACTCCAGTGACTCTATCAGACCATCATCAAGTGAATGTCAATCCGAGAAATCAACGGAGCAATAGCGTAATGTATATTAAATAAATATTTTACAGCAGATTATTTTACATATAGTCGACTTATACCTGATACATCACGGAACTTAGTGATGAGAACAACGATTTTATGGGTATGTAAGTTTGGGAAGATTCTGTTCTGTCTATGCGGGAATCGGATGGTAAAGTGTATTCTTAATTGTGTATGTATGTCAGTCTAGTGGGAGTTCAAATGCCTACAACTTTGTGCGGTCAGCCAGTACTGCGGGGTATCAGATCATTCTAATCGATGGCTGTTCTCTTTAAGCAAACATTCGTTTGTATTAGATAGATATAAGTTAGATTCTAAAGAATGAATTCAAAGAAATTTTGCGATCTAATATAATGTATTAGGCCTGTGATTAAAGTTGTAATAATTTTTTATTAAGTGTATATATATATATATATATATATATATATATATATATATATATATATATATATATATATATATATATATATATATATATATAGGTATCACCGCAAGCATGGCTGCAATGCTACTAAATCTTAAAGCTATGGTGTGTGTAAGAATTAGAAAAACAAACTACCTTACGGCGGTTGGAAAGAGACTTGGGATCATTCGCCAGCTCAAGGGCAATAATATTACTGATTCTTCTTAAGCATGGACGAGTTTTAGACTTATAGGTATGGAAGATTGTGGAGTGAAAAAAATGTCTCGCCACGCATAGGGAGCCTCCTTTACTAACAGCTGACCTAGCAATGGATTCTATGTAGTTTTCTACTTCATATCAGCAGAAGACCTGAGCACGACAAGGAGAAACGTGTCACATTTCCGGCGGTTAGCATCAGTCATGCAGATGGAAGTTAGAAATGAATCGCTCAGATGAATAATGGAGATAATTTTTCTTTTGAGGACGTTGAAGTAAGAAGCTGTTTTTCCCCCATTTAACGACGGACTTGACGTCTTTTGAGGCATCGGCTGATATTTTGATATTGTTTGTAGTATATGCTTTATCAAGGTTGGCGCAACTTATTTTATCAGCGTAGATAACATGATGATAGCTGATGTCATCAGAAAAGTCATTAATAAAAATTAAAAATAGTTTAAAACCAACGATGGCCCCTGGTAGACATCTGCGTTAATACGGAATCATTTAGATGGGTGACCGTTCAGGACGACATTCAATTCACGATTTGATTGCAAATACTGGACCAATTCAAAAATATCCGGAGGGACAATAAATGTTCAACTCGTGGAGAAAACATGTCAAAGGCTTTCAAAATGTCCAGTGCTATAGCATGGGTTTCATCGTTTTTATCGAGAGCATGACAAACTCTTTCCTCAATTATCGTCATTACATCAGCATTTGACCTGGAGAAACGAAAGCCATATTGTTTGTCTTTAAAAAAAGGCTATGCAATGAGAGACGATTAACCAATTCATCATTGGTTGGGGCCTCTCGGAGTTTCCAAAACGGGGATAATAGTCTAATAGTTCGATGGATGTAAGTCTCCGCAGATTTTTTTTTCAAAATTGGAACAGATGATTGCTTCCAGCAGGCTGAAAAACAGGAGTCATCGAGGCATGTATTATACAGTTTAGGGAGAACAGGAGTCAGTTTAGGAGCACACGGCTTAATGACTATTACAGGGATTCCAACAGGTCCACATCCTTTGTGGGAATGATGGTTAGAGATGATAGCAAAAACCAAAGAAGTGGTTATATGCATATCACTCAACAGATACTTTTCTAGAGGGAAGTTAGTCATGGATATTCCGGGGAAAACAAGAGTAGAGTTTTAGGACAATTTACGGGCAAAGCATTCACCAGAGAATGGTAACATATCATATAACATATTATATAACATCTCAAAAAAATGTCATATTAAGTGATTAGGGGAAGAATAGAGAGACACCTTATACATATTTAACGCCTTATTACAGAACCACTAGTAGTCGCAAGAGCCAAAGTTGTTAGTGGCTACGCAGTGAGGTATGTCTCACAAAGGATCGGAATCGTCGCATAATTCTATATTTTACCGTACGCATAACTGGTTATGGATACGCAAACAATGATGTATTCGTTTATATGCCGTGTTTAGTTCCACACATCACTCCACATCTTCCCTTCTTTTCTTATTCTTTGTAAAAACTAACTGCTTACAATTCTTAGTGTGTTATCCAATACAACAAATTATTAATGTGCATTGCTCGCTGTCTCCACTGCTTCTCGTGCAGGTAGTATAGGCTTCATCTTCTATTCAGGACATGGGCGATCGTTAGTCCCAACAACTCTGTATCTTTTGTAGCTCTTAGTAATATTTGTATTTTTGCTATCATAATCTATGTTCTTCCAAAGAATTAAACAAGATATCCTCTGACCCTTTTGCGTTCATCAAGCTCTCTATACAATAAAGCTTTTCAAACCACCATACCTCATTATGAGTTCTAGAAATTTCAATTGTCTCTTTCTGATTCTAAGTGTCGATTTTCTTGCCATTTTGTCTAAAACTTCGTCGCTTCTCACATGTTCAGTTCGTGGGTGTTTCACCATCCTTATGTAGAGCCATATATATCTTGCATTAAGTCTCTCCTTCATTTATTATAAGGTTGCCTAGCGACCATGCTCATATAGGTGGCTGATATTTGATAAAAGCTCCGCACTCTTTTCTTTGTTTCTAAATAATTTTTTTTCTTTATGTTATTACTGTGCTTATATTTTTGAAGCTACTTTTCTCTATTATAATGCGGCTTCTTATTTCGGTGTCTTATTTTCCACCCTTTATGGAAAGACTTTATAGATATTTATTTTTTTTTACCTGTTCGATATAGGTGTCTCCAGTTCGTAGGTCCAATGTTTGCTACCATACATTCTCTTTTCTTATAATTGATGGTTCTTTATTTTTCTCTCTTTCAATTATTAAATTCTGTAGGAGAGCCTGTAGTTAACTTTCCTTGACTACTATTATCACTGCGTCAGCTGAATATCTGATATTGTTAAGATTGTTGCTGTCAGTAATAAATCCTAGTATAACTAATAATTCTCTCATGATCGCCTCACTGTAAAGGTTGTATAAGTCTGGTGAGGTGACACATCTTGTCCTACGTCTCTTATTCGGAATGTTAAATTCTCCACGTTTCATCTTTACTTGCATTCACAGGCCTTCTTTGCATTCGTCAACAGAAAGAAAAAAATAAACCTGTTCGTGGCTTCAATTTACTTTTCATCTCCCATAAAAAAGGATTCTACAAGATATCCCTAAAGACTGGACACAGACAAAAACGCATATGATCAAGAAATTATATTTTCAACCACTTCTTATTGAACATGATTATTAAGAAATAGCATCTTCGATAAGATTTCCACCATTTTTGCTGAAATGGTTGATGCGCTTGTTACGATTCACGTGAACTCGATGGAATACCTCAACATTGCTCTCAATGTTAACATATTATTTTATTCATTGAGCACATCTACTTTCACATATCACTGGAAAATAATTCAATTCTTTCTTCTTTCGTCAAAACTATGTTTATTCTGTGGAGGTAAAAATATATACATAATGAGATTTTAATCCATATTTTCGTAACAGCCTTTATACTACATCAACATCTACTGCTATTTTCGTAGTTGTAAATATGTCTCTTAATATACTGTTTTTGGAATAGATATTTCGCTATTCATATGCGCTTATGGATTTATATGTCCTGTCTTGTGATTTCTGTTAATACGCTAAGCAGAAAGCTTAATCCGTTTACCCGAGTCATTTTAACGTTCATAATACGTGGCATAAATTTTGAACGGCCTCTTTTTATGCGATATCTAGTCAATTTTTAACAGTCAATCTCTTGGTAACGTTAAGAGATTTCCATTAATCTAAGATAAACAACACCATTTTATTAGTTAAATTATTTAATAATATTTAATGATGTTATAACTCTACAGTCATATTAAATCAACGACACGCCTTCCTACATTCGAAATATAAAGTCAGTGCCAAACGATGTAAGATCTTAATTCAAATAGCGACAAATCTTTTTTTTTTAGTGAGAATACGCCATTATGTAAAAGATTTATTATATAATGAGATTTTTTATTAATTCTTTTTCTCCTGTTCCTTCTTTCATATACTAAGTCATTTTGGTATGTAGGCGATCCTGATTCTCTAAAATTTTATTTTCTTTCGCTTTTTATTTAATATATTTGTGATCATTCTTTCTTTCTGTTGTGTCATCAGTTCAGAAAAAAAAACACATTAAATAGCTTACTGACTTTGCCTCATCGTACTTCATTTGCCTTCAGCATATCCTTTGATTGTTACATTCGCGAGATCCTATTTCCTCATTACGTGTCTCAGTAATTTCAACTGTTTATTTTTCATGACAATTATACTTTTGTTGTTGCACATATTTGCTTTAATTTCACCACGTTGGTTATATATTCTGCCAAAGGAGTTGTCAGAATTCTTAGATATGACCACATGTCGCTTATTTCAACACTTTTTTCATAAGTGAGAAAAATATTCCGCATTCATTTCTGTATATAAAATCAGACAGAATACATATTTTTACTACTATATACTTTATTTTTATTCATATTTTCCTATGTTTTATTACAATACTTATTTTCTTGGTGGGAACTTTCACTGTTCATATGCGTTTTGGGATTTATTAGACATATTTCCTTCATATGCCATGAACATTTTAAATAAACATGACATTTTTAGAGAATAATAAACTTCTATAAAATAATTATTGATTATTTTACGACCTTTGATTAAAAAGTATCGGAGCTGCTGCTAAAAAAAGCAAACTGCAACACATATCCTTTCAGAATTTAATATCTTTCAAAATAGCCTCCTTATGAATCCACAAACATTATCCAGTAACATTTCACTCGATAGAAGCATTTCCCGATATCTATTTGTTTATAACGAGTTGCTGACTCGTCGCATTCTCTTGTAAATATTTTATTTCAATTCAAATGAGGTTTGATTTTTGAAAAGCGGAACAAATCTCAAGGGGCGATATCTGTGGAATATAGTGAATGTCGGGTGTGGAGAATGTTGTTCTTAACCAAAAACTGCTGCGCAAACTGATGCTGAATGTGCATGTGATTGTCATGATGGAGTTGGAACTCACCGAATAATTGTATCTTTTCCTGAAGAACAACATTCCGCTAAGAGCGTAAAACGTCCCGGTTGTACATCTTTACTCTCTGGCTAGGAGGAGCTTACATATGATGAACAATTCCTTTGTAATTGAAGAACATTTTCAACAGTGTCTTCACATTGCATCGAGTAATTCGGGCTTCCTTCGTTTTCGGAGTAGATGGGGTGACATATCGTGAGTCTGTGGTTTTGACCCTGAAACTAAGGTTCAATCATCGTTGCACAAATCTCTCTGCTATTTGTGGCGTGGGGAAATGATTAGGCAGTACAGCGAGAACGTTATGATTTAGTGTACATGCGCGAGGTAAGTGAAGGTCAGTGTCTGCCAAGCCGCTTATCTCTGCGTACTTCATTCCTGTCACCATAGAAACGGACCTGATACGTTTTCATCACATCTCGTATATTCTTAATAAAATTAGTTTTCTATCACAATTTTCATGTTCAATTAACATGTTCCACTCAAATTAGAAAGCTTTCGTCAGATAATGAAGTCATTTCCTAAATGATTTCCACGTTGTGTTTAACTTTCATGTATCATAAATCATTCTGCTTCGGGAATACTTGTTTGACTTTTACATAAATGTTATAATCTCTCTACATTATGCTGCATGCCTAAATTTTCTTCTATATTTTAAATAGTATCAGGTCATCCCATAAGTTCTGTCCGAATTTTAACTTTTTGTTAAAATGAACAAAATTTAAAGAGTATTTTATAATGTCTAATTGAGCTGAACATTATTTTTAAGTTTAGATGCATTTAAACCGATCAAATTTTATTTCAGAGAACAATAAAATTAAATTTTGCTTGATTAAAACTCTGCTAACATGGAAGTACCCAAGAATCATTTGAGGCACAGAAGATGGTTTGCAAAATTCAGAGGTGACGATTTAACCCATGAAGATGAAGATCGAACCGGATGTCCAGTTGAGTCTGGTGAAAAGCTTCTTGAAGCAGCCCTTGAAGAAAACCCTGTTTTATCAGTTGAGGAATTGGCAGTGGTTCTCAGTTCAAACCATACAACTGTTCATCGTCATCATCAACAACTTGGAAAAGTTCATAAACTTGGAAAATGGGTGCCTCATGAATAAACAATAAAAACAACCTTAAATCCCGAGTTGACATCTGCTCTTCTCTCCATTTTCGTCTACTTGTTTCATCTTTTTTGGATAGACATGTGACTGGCGACGAAAAATGGATCTTTTATCGAAATGTTAAGCGTCGTAGACAGTGGCTTGATAAAGGGGAAGGATCCCAGCCACAGCCGAGAAAGGAAATTCACGGGCAAAAGGTTCTTCTTTCAATCTGGTGGGATAGTCAAGAAATAATCCACTTTGAATTCTTACCACCTAATGCAACAATTAATGCTCAAATATACTGTCAGCAATTAGAGCGTTTGAACAGAGCTTTGAGGGAAAAAAGACCAGCTCTAGTGAATCGAAAAGGGGTGATATTTCATCAGGACATTGCGTGACCTCACACAGCAAGAATCACGTCACAAAAGATCGAAGGAGAAAATTCCTCATCCACCTTATTCTCCCGATCTTGCTCTTTCAGACTACCATTTGTTTCGTAGATACAGAATCATTTGGAAGAAACAGATTTTGTAAAACAGGAAGAGGTTAAAACTGACATTTGTGAGTTCTTCGAATCAAAGCCAAAAGAATTTTACAGTAATTGAATTAGTAAGCTTGTTAATAGATGGAAGGAAGTCATAGATAATCAGGGAAAATACATTGTTGATAGAATCTGTAATTAAATGTAACATTTGGTCACTTGTTTTCTTTATTCACAATTCGGACAGAACTTATGGGATGGCCTGATAGATAATGTATTATTCGTTCCAAATTAGAATGTTTACAGCTGAAATTCTAATAAGTTATATATGTAGCATCGTTTTTCACAGAATCAAATATGTTTGTTTTATTTTTATGTGCATTCTAAAACAATATGTTGCATGATTTTGCATAGGAAACAAAATTTTGTGAAACAACTGGAAAAGTGCACGACTATTTTAATATCGGTTTCAAAATGAGACAGGATTTCTTTTTCATTATAGATTTTGAAATGTAGCCTATTTTTAAGTTGGATTTGGACATCTGTGGCAAATTCTTCACAGTTAGCAACTCTTCCTCCCAGGATGTTGTGAATGACAATTTTTCTGAAGCCAATTATATAAATACAAGCTTCCGCCATGTCTCTATCCGAATTAAGGAAGTGCTGAGGAACATTCTCATATCATTTGTAAATATCTAAACAGATGATACCGCAGTTGGGAGAAGGTGTCCACAAAACTAAAGTTGACCCGAGCCTGGCAGCTGATTTCTCCACTGATCTAGATCAAACAAATCCGTAGGGATATGCTGACTTATAACCTCATATATCATGCTGGAAACTTTCAATTATCACCTATCGGACACTGAGATATCCTCAATCAAGATGTAAAACTACAGTCTCAAATAATTTTCTTGCTTCGAATGTCTATTTGTACTAAAATTCACTGCATGCTAAAAGTGGACATAATATATATATATATATAATCCTTTGCTGAAGAGACTTGAAAAAATTATTATAATATTTTAGAAAGTAGACGAATCTTTCTGCCATGCTTTTTCTTTGAAGAATGAAATTAAACCAAATATGTACTCTTCCTGACATATCTTCAGTAAATCTACCTAAATTCCCATGTTCAACGTCGATTACAGAGCGTTTTGGTAAGGGATATTTTCCAATCTGTAGAAAAAGGTGTCGTTTTGCTAAAGATAATTGCGTGATTCTTCCTAAAACTCTACAATTCAATGCTCAATCTTTACCTATCCTAAACATTTTCATAATATTCACTTACTACACTTACATTCATACCACACTTGATTTCGGTGCTATAGCCATAGCCCCAGGATTCGTCGCACCACGTATTTTAATTTTAGAAATGTAGCTGGCTCTTTCTTCTTAAATATGGAAATATGACCGACATTTTAATTTAAGAAAGGCATGACACTAGAACAGTCTCCGCCAGTTAGTGAAATAAAGGGTTATGTTCGACATTTCAACCAACTTAAGAAGGCCAGAGCGTACAAAGGCCGAAACGTTGTAATAAATATGGCGACAAAGATGATGACAATAGTCCGAATAATGTAAATAATTTAAATAAAACCTTATCTAAGAAATATAGACAGATATATGGTTAATGTTTATCATTTTCGATTTCGATATTTGGCCAAATTCTTTGAATTTTGATTTTTTTTTTTTTTGTTTTTTTTTTAATTTAGATTTCAAAATTGGGAAAAACTTCATAGATGTGGCATGGAACATTAAGTGGGTCCCTGTATTTTCGCTCTAAATTGTATGCCGGAAATTTTTATAAGTTTTTACCAGCTTCCTGTGCTTTACTTCTTTGAATTTATTGTTTATGCTTCTCCTTTTAAGGAATACTTAATATTAACCAATTCTAGTTTATTTACATGGGTGAGAGGTATGATTTCATTGGCTAAAATCGACGTCAATTCTTCAGTTTTATTCCGTTATGTGCCATGTCCTTTCAAGACGTAGGCCATCACGGCCCTCCACCTCATCCTGCCCCTTGTAGCTTTTAATAATTTTTGTCTATTTCTCGTTTCGTCAAAACCCGGTTCTGTCATCCGCATGCCCAAGCCCATTAAGTATGCCACGCCTTGCATATCCCTGTCCCTATTTCCTTCTTTCCCTCATGTGTGTATCATATTTTCCTAACCCTCTTTCCTCATTACGTTTCTCAAAAATGTCAGTTCCTTTATGCTATATATGACTTTTCTCTTTGATTCCAATCTATCCGAGACCTCGTATTTGCTCACCTGTTTGGCCCATGGTATCCTACGCACCCTGTAAAACCACATTTCTTTGCTTCGAGTCTCTTCTTTATATTTGATTTATTGTTCTGATTCGATGCCACACAAGAGGACAGATATCACGTAACTGTTCAGTACTCTTTTTTTTATATTTTTTGAAACGAAACTTTCCTGTCTTTTAAATCACTGCTTAGCCTTTGGATACGTCTTCGAGTGTCGCACATTCAGTCCTCTATTAGAACAATTACCAAATATGTAAATTTCTGTGCCTGAGTTTTTTAGTCTTCCCGACACATAAATTGCATTTTGGGTTCATATTTTGACTCATGACCATGCATTCTGTCTTGTAGGTCTGCTTAGACCCTTCTCCTCGCTCTTCTTCAACACCTTCTGTAGGATGTTTTGTAGTTTCCTTTCCGTGTCTGCTATCAGCACTGCATCATCTACATAATCTATGTTATTAAGGCTGTGACCACCAATGATGAATGCTGGTAAGATTTACAGTTCCTACAGATTTGCTCATTGTATAGCTTGAGAAAGTCCTGTGAGAAAACACATCCTTGCCTTACACCCCCTTCTATTTTTTATATCTGCTGTAATCAGTTTTCACTGTATGTAGACGGTTTTGCTGCTTGTATAGATTTTGGTTATGCTAATGTCTTTCTTGAATATTTCAAAGTGGCTGAGGAGCTCTAACAGTTCTTTGTGGCGTAGTTTACCGAATGCCATTGCGAAGTTTATAAAACACAGTTACACGTTCTTCTGCATTTGTATTGCTCTTTCTTATAACATTCAGAGTATAAATATCATGTTCCTTGTTCCGGTGTAATAACCAACACGCACTGCTCTTTCCTGTCTCTTGCTAAATTCTGCAGCGCGCTCTGTCCATCAGAATTCGGATGATGAGTTTTGTTAGGTGTTTCATAAGGATGCTTCATCGGTGGTGTTCCCATTCGTTTGTGCGGCAGTGCTACGAAAATAGATCTGCTTAGGTTTTCTGGTATATGACCACTTTTCTAGATTTGATTTATTATTTCTGTCATCTGGCCTAGGCAACAATCATCTGAGGCTGCCACCATCTATATTACATTCTGATTGGCCCTGCCGTATTGTTTCATTTCAATTTGGCCAGTGCAGCTTCCACGGTTTTTAGTATTTCCAGTATTGCAGCTTGTTCACTTTTGTAGTGAAGGAGATCTCCAGTATGGAGTTTACAGTAACTATT